>OY848918.1:11133295-11378295 GCA_963693285.1 Xestospongia muta
TTGCTGACATCTTTCTTCTTTACAACAATCTCTATATGAAAAGAGATACCTCATAAAATCATTTATCAATTGTAAATGTTGTATTAAATATTACATAACATAACTAAATAAGATATTTAAGATAAAAAGTTTATTTATTTATCCATCATTCTATCCATCTATCCATTCATTCATCCATCCATCTACACTATATATCCATTAGCTCTATCCATTCATCCATCAACAAATTCCTCATATGGATTCAATCCTAATAAGACAATTAATCATACGATAAATTACATTATGTTGAAGCCATCAATATACATACAATGCTACACATCGTTACTATATTATCATATATTAGTATATGCATTAGTATATTATTAGTATATTATTAGTATATTATTAGTATACTGATGTACTAGTAGTAGTGCTAGTGATGTTTCAAATTCTTTTAATACTTTCTCAAACTGCCAGAGCATGAAATCAGTAACAATGTTAATTACATTATTTCATTAAGAGAGTTAATAATTAAATTATTTAATTTCATATCAAATCATTTATATGTAGAGATATAATTCAATTATCTATAAAGATTGAAATAAGTCTGTAACAATTTCCTTCAATTTTATAATTTTCCCAACTCTTTTCCTTTATATACTGAGAGAGAGAGAGAGAGAGAGAGAGAGAGAGAGAGAGAGAGAGAGAGAGAGAGAGAGAGAGAGAGAGAGAGAGAGAGAGAGAGAGAGAGAGAGAGAGAGAGAGAGAGAGAGAGAGAGGAGAGAGAGAGAGAGAGAGAGAGAGAGAGAGAGAGAGAGAGAGAGAGAGAGAGAGAGAGAGAGAGAGAGAGAGAGAGCACATACAATACCACAACACAATTTAAGTGTATTAAAAAGAAAGGGAAAAAGAAAGAGAAATTGGTCAATACTTAAACTTAAAAGCAATGCTGGACAGTATGAGAATGAGTCTTACAACAACAGAACAGGAATGAGACCTCAATTAATATGACATACATATACATGTACATATGATATACATATACATGTACATGTGAGGTGTACATGTTACACTTATAAACAAATGAATCTAATTGCGTAACTGATGCCAATAGTTTAAAAAATATAGCAGTATTAAAACAACCACAAGTGACTTTAAGCCATATATATAGTTCCTGCATTGAAACCAAAAGAATGATAATGACTGTACTTCTTAAAACACTGAAAGTTGGCAATGAAAGTGTTGCTTTAACTAAATATATTTTGAATACAAATTAAGAACATGTACAAGTCACATACCCAATATGTACGTATGTACCTGTACATAATTATATCACATGTTTATATCGTGTAGACTCCCACTTAACGAAGTTATAAGCTTGTTTTAGTACACCATTATTAATTGATACTAATATACATAATTTTAAGAGTTCAATAATGAACCATACCTTACAACATTAACAATACACAGTAATGAACCACATTTTATAATGTAATTGTTTAAAATACATTGTGGTTACACAAGTCAAAATATGATGGCTCAGCCAATTCAATAGCAGAGAACTAATTACAGAACAGTTTCATTGAATATATTGAAAAATGCTCTCAACATTTTACTCTTCAAATGCTTCTACGTGAAACAAGATAGTGTTTTATTATCTTTAACTAAATAAGCGAATCATTCTCAATATTCCTACAATGGAATAAACAAGATATATTAACTACAACGATATCATTGGAGTGACTGTCAAATTAACAACTTCAAAAGACACCTCAATGTGATCAGTTGTGGGACTGTATAACAAACAAAACCTCCCTCATTATGAGGTGTATTCTCCTAAGTTAATACATTTAACAGTACACTGAGACTGTCAATTGTATCACTAGTGTGTAATTTAATAGCAAAAACTATTGCAACAATATCTTTGATCTCTTACATGATAACATCAGTTCTTTTAAAGAGTAGTTCATAATTGACAAACTTGGCATGATTGATCAATATTATGTAATAACTACTAACATTTAAATTATCAGCACATATGTCTACTAAGAGTACTATTTCAATTAATGCCTCAGGCATGACAATACAAAGAAAGCTAAATGTAAGTTAGATGCTGAGGCCAGGGATCTATGCAATTTATTAACCCAATGAAGCCTTATTATATATATATATATAGGGTAATACTTTAGAAACTTCAAACTGACCAATCAGATTGCTCCATTTATATTACATATAGTCTAAAGGATGTTATATCAAAGATACTGAAACAAACTTAAAATGACGAATACAAAGATATCATGGATGGATGGATGAATAAAGGGTTAAGGGTTAAACAGTCTAGCAAGCAGATTACTATGGGAATATCCGTCTAGTTTCTCAGCATCAAAGTTAAAGTTATATAATTAAATATAATAAACAAATAATGGTATTTCCTTTTATATAACGAATGTTTGATGTGTGTAGAATTGGACAGTTGTTCTGGAAATGGTATTACAAAAGAGGAACTAAACAAAATCAGTGGGAGGAACCAGATTATAACAAACTTACCTAATAATACATTCTTACTGATGTAAAACATATCACCGTGGCAACTTAATTGATGACAATGTTAGAGCTCCATGGCATGCAATGACAAGTCCTTATATGGTTGAGAGTATGTGGCCTTGGAAACACTTCTTAGCATAGAGGTACTCTTATTATGGAGGTTGAATAGGATTTAATATAGATATAGTGAGGGTCCATTTATCAAAATGTTCTTTCTTATAAGATTTAACAACATAATTACAGAATCTTGGTATCCATTAATTTATCTATCAAATTAAAAGCATCACAATGGTGCCATCTGGTCTATAGTACTTAGTAACTTTCATTTTTCTCATTCTTTCTCCTCCTCCTCTTTTATCAAAAACTGGCTCCATCATAATAGTGATAATTAGACATAATTGCTAAACAATACATTCTACTACTCAATAAGGCTATCAGCCATATTGTAAAGTTTGTATAAATACAAGAATTAGGGAAATATTACTTGATATAACTACAAGAGAAATAGTTGCCAAGTCACACACACACACACACACTGTCCATGCATTAGATACAGGTGTACAACACAACATGAACATTTTGTAATGTATCCATGATCACAATACACAACACTCTGTCAAATTTACAAAATGAAGTTGGCCCTGTTAATTAGAACTCTGAGGTCATTGTATCTGTTCCAGCAGCTGCTAGAAGTCTATTGTAGCAGCTGTTAATGCTATCATTAGTAATTGGTACAGAGAGCACATATAAATGTATTAATCACAAGATGAAGCCAACAAGCATTCAAAGATTATTATATCTAAATGTAGTGACAATACTCCAATACATAGTGAGTATATAGGACTCAAATACCACAATATATACTGCTATGTCTTCAATGTCATAGTTTGTGGAACATATCTTTTATCTTAGGCAGTGATTTGTTATTAAATAGTTTAAGTTGGAATATCATAATAATATACATATTTTACTTTCATTGATAATAGCATTAAGATACTGGTTATTTACATGTTAAACTGTTATCACTGTACTATGTAAGTAAGCATGTCACTCATTGATTTCCTTATGTACTATAATAGTAGACATATCATTTACAATAGGGAGTAACTATGACATATTAATACCTGACTTATTACAACACTGATACCGTAGTTTTACAGTACAATAGATATCAAGACTGATAGTGTTACGGATCATTGATACTATGGTATATTGGACCTGTAGCATTGACTAATATCGTTATAATATTGTCCTGATGTGACCTCATAGAGAGTGTAGGAGTGTGTGAGGTAAATAAACTGGAAGGTTAAGTATTACAGGACTTAGTAATGACGTGTGTTCTCTGTGTCATTAAATAAATTGCTAATAGTGAATAACAGTGTCTGTTGAGTGAAATATGGAATGGATTAATGCACAGGAAGATAGTATACAATGGATGAATGGACGGATGATACATTATGCATCCATCCATAATCAATCTGTCCATCCATTCATCCATTTATCCACCATTCTTCATACATACATCTGGATGGATAGATAGAAAGAACAGACAGATTAAAGATGGCGCATTCCATCAAGACATAGTTAAATCATAGTAATTACTAACACCTACAACCTGATATAACACACAAATAATCACGATACATACAACACATTGAACACTCCCGTTGATGACTATAGCTTTAGAGACTAACTTCCTAATAAGGTAAGTAACACTAGTATAACAGCTATAATATAGAGATATAAGATTAAACAGCTATATATTAGAGTACAACTACTAAAATTGACAGCATTGGAATGGCTTAGGGAGTGGACCAAATAATATAACAATTCAATGTTACTGGTGGCAGTATAAACAATAGTGTCATGATGTGATAGAGAAGTGATATGATAGCATTGGATACAATACTTCAATTGTGTATTGTGTATTTAACAATTGTGACGCTCCTAACACTAATAACTCAGCAAAGACTTGTTGACTGGTTGGACATGATCTGTACTTAAATGGTTGTTGCTTCCTTTATTAAAGTACTACTGTTACTAAAAATAAATTACATAGTTTATGAAATAGAAAGACACGGCAATTAATTTTCGGTAATCTAATCATTTAAATTTTTAACAATACATAATTGATACAGACAGAAAAGGATTTTTAGCAAAAGCTAAAGCATTTTAATAATGGTGGTCATCTAAAGAATATGTTAATGACGAGATGACATATTTCTCGTGAACACTACATATCATAATTCACATCAAAGATCACCACTACTCATGTATAAAGATATGCTAGGTCACTGAGGAAAAATGAATAAACAAAAGGTTACTGTAGAACTCTTAGGAACTAATAAATGCTATTTAAATAAATGTCAGTACTTACCAAGGATATAAGAGTGTAATAGGGTCTAGATTATTGAATATAAGTGCTTATAACAATGATCCAGCTCTCATTCTCTCTCTCTCTCTCTCTCTAGACTAAAGTCAGCTGATTCAGTTAATAGGTCCCTATTGGCAACCAAGCAATACCATGGAAATTAGTCTATACACAAGAGAAAGACAGAGAGATACTTACTTTCTAAGTTATTCTATAGATAATGTGTCTAGTACAAACACACACAAACCATTAGAATATCATGCACAAAGAGTTGGCAGCTGAACAACACAACAAAATTCATTACATGTATAAGCTCGCTTGACTTAATGATTCTAGTACACCAGAAAGTAATAGATTACAAGGAAACCACTCAAAGGGGACACTTTGTAACATTGGAAATGAATATCCTCACTATAGAGATTAATTCTTTAACAAGTGTCCAGAACATAGAGGGTGTCCAAAGTTCAGGTGTACTTTATACAAGAGAGTTTACCCAAGATCTTTATCACATGGCAATGTTCTCAGACATTAGGAAAATAGCAGAACATACTAAACCTGAATCATAAAACTTATTTTTTGAGCTGAAGTGCAATAAGCAATCCATGCACATTGTACATCATAACATATTGCAAATGAGTGCAAATCCATATGTAACCATACAACCTATTTAATACACGGAGGAAACTATGGGATCTCTAAAACAATATTTCTTTTTGTTAACTCAATTTTAAAACACTGATATAAGAGTGACTAAGTTAGTACATGAACAAAAAACTCACATTTAAACACAACTTTGTCTTTCTCTTCTAATGTGCTTGTTCTCACTTGTTTAAACGTATTTTGTTGATTTAGATGTCTCTATCCATGCAGGAAGAGATGTCACAATGGATTCCCTCTGGAAGTGTGAATAGAAATAACAAAATACTATGTAAAGGTAGCTCAAATACTCAACAGTCGACTTTACGTACTGAGTGCTCTCTCTCTTACAGTGGCTGATGCAGCTAAAGTAGAACTCGAAGCAATTTTGAGACTCGAGACAGTGAATGTAACAATTGCAGTTCAGATATATTCAAAAATTCACAGCCTGGTTCAAATTCACAAACGAGATAAACAAAAGATTCGTATACCAAACGTGTTAATACGAGTAGTAGATATCTTGCTACGGTCTGATCTTTCGCTAGAGAGTTCGGTTACCTGGCACAGTATACTATACTACTGACTTTGATGTTTGCCTTACTGAAAAAAACTGATTATCAAGATCCTCCCACAATTTATGACATCACGATACAATCACGTGACTTAAATTAATTCATTAATGGGGCGAATCGTCACATGATTGAAGGTGTGGCTGTCAGATCGAGAAGAATATGAGTGCAGAAGAAAAGCAAGCACTTTTAGGCAACAGTATCCAAGAACCATCTCGCAGAAAATGTTGGTATCAGCCTTTAGCAGTCAACAAAAAGAAAATACCTTTGGGGGCGTGGCTGTTAGCGTACTTTCCTGTGATCAATCATTTCCCCCGGACCAGGTGAGATGGATGCTGGAGACTTTGAACATAAAAATGTGAAAATGCTAGCATTGAATTGCAAAGGACTTTCTAACTGCATCACTTTTGATAGCGTTTTAGTACTTTAAACCACTTCTAGTATGGATGTACTGTTTGTCATGCTGTTTTATTTGTCTAGTGCTTAAATGCAAGTCCAGTTGCAGAATGCATAATACAAGACAATTATTACATAGTCTATGCTATATCTTTAATAGCAATAACAATCAGAGCAGCTGTTATGCTATTGTATATATCACAGAAAAAAACCCTAATTTATTGACATTGAAACTACTGAGAGAGAATTGTAATAAATATCATAATAAGAGAATATTACCTTCTAAATAAATCTTAGATCTTCTGCATAATAAAGTCCTATTATTTACAATTAAACTGTACATGTAATGTGATGATTATCAAAGGTCATCATGCATAATCCTATTATAATGTACTTTTCACTGTAGTTTTCGAGTGATGGTTCTTTTGTTGACATTCCTCTGCTACACTTGCTACCATCTCTCTAGGAAGCCATTCAGTGTTGTCAAGGTAGTACAATTTACCCTTTACGTTTCCTTGTCAATTTTATCCTCCCTTATGCTAAGTTATTTTAAGCACAATATTTGATATCATTATCTTACTCTAATAATTTGATTAAGTCACTAAGCAAACAATGGGGTGTATAGATAGCCCTCCAGTTTTAGAGTTTTACACAAGACTTAGCTTTATTTAGGGATTTATTCTCTGAGGATTTTGACTTAACATCTCATGCAATATTTTATGTAACTATCTACAATTGGTTAGATTTATTCCCAAAGATTTTATTTTGCTTAGCATCTTGACGTGTAACTAAATAAAGATGCTGATAATGCACTGAAAGAATAAGTAATTGACTGGAATATAATATATTTGTTTTTATAGACTGTTTTTGCTCCAAATTGTACACATTCCAATTCTGATAATGATAATGACACTTTCCTGTTAAATAGCAACACAAAACAGACACCTGCTCCAGGCTGGAGGCCCTTCAGTAAGTATAGAACATTATTGGATGGTACTGCTATTAAATGCTTTATTATGACTATAGTCTGTGTCTATTCATGTTTTGTTAGTTAGCTGGAACATTAAATCTTCAAATTTAATGTTATCATTAGAGTTTAGTGTTCAAATAACATTATACATTAACCTATTTATTATATAGTATTCATGTCTACTAGCTTATGTCTTTAACAAATAAAGTATTTTGTCATATATATTCTACAAATCTAGTATTAACTTGCCGAATGTTTAAAGAAATTGTACCATGGTATAATAGTAGCACCAAATATCAGCTAGTACAGTCTGTTTACTCAGTAGGGATAGTATTAGAATACATATAAATGAAATGCATTCCAGTGCTACCTTTTTGACCAGGAGAAAAATGAGTAGATGAGAGGATAACTTATTTTTATCTCCTATAGATGGTGATCATTGTGATACCATGTTAGGAAGTGTGGATTATTCTTGGTTGTTTACTTACGCAATTGCCATGTTTTTTAGGTAAAATATTAAAGCTTGATGGCCTTCTCTCTCACTAACATATTAAATACATTAAAGTTATCTCTCTCTCTCTCTCTCTCTCTCTCTCTCTCTCTCTCTCTCTCTCTCTCTATTCCTCCCTCTCTCTCTCTTTCAGTGGAATGATAGGTGATCGAATGGACCTACGTTATTTTCTAACAATTGGAATGATAGGTACAACTTAAAGTAATTTAATGAATTATTAACAGTTAATGATGTCATTTCTATAGGTAGTGGCATTGCTACAGGATTATTGGGTGTTGCTTATTATGCCCACATTCATCATCTGTATTTTTTCATCCTAGTACAGATATTTGGTGGTATGATGCAGGTTGGTCATAGAGTCTCTGAAAATTGTTTAATTATTTCTTATGTTTGAAGTCTACTGGATGGCCAGGGGTGGTAGCTGTTATGGGTAATTGGTTTGGAAAACAAGGTCGTGGGTTTCTCATGGGTATCTGGAACTCTCATACATCTGTGGGAAACATATTAGGCACTGTAATTCCATCAATTTGGGCTCAAGAAGGCAAAAACTGGTAAAAATATAATGACACTATTATGTATCGATGTTGCTTTTATCTAGGTCGTGGTCATTTTTTGTACCTGGATTTATTATGATTGGATCTGGAATTATTATGTTCTTATTTCTAGTTGTAGGTAAGGATATATACTGTATTATCACCATATATGTACATGTACATGTAGCGATATAAGATGTTGAACAGTATAGGACTAAATCTTGATTCTTGAATATAGAGACTAATAGATCTATTCTACATAATATTATTTTATGATATATTTCATTTTTTCATCACAAACTACAATAGACATATTTCTTTTCTTTCTCCCTCAGATCCTAATTATGTTGGACTAGCTCCACCCACCCACCATTTGGTATGTTTATGATAGTTTATTTTTTGATATGAACATTATGTTTTGTCTTGTTAGGACTCTGATACTACCCCTAACGCACAATCATCTGCTCCCACATCTCCTACCAGTTCAAAACCCCATTGTGATGGTATTGAATAATTTAGATATACAGACAGAATATTATATGTACATTTGTTGTTTGATCGAATGTTCAACCAGAACTGATTACCAGACAAGCTGGAATTTGGTTTCTTTTTAGGTCTAAACACAGAAGATACAAAGACAGCAACAATTCTAATGTCTAGTGATGAAGAAGAAAATATTAAAGAGAGTAAAAAACCAACAAGAAAGTCATCTGTTGCCTCTATTACCAGTTACATTATGGTATGGCCGTGATCCTTATTTAATCCTTTATATCAACATATTCTAGACTTCCAGTCCAGTGAGAATTATAACTGGTAACAAAGAAGAAGGAGCCATTGGATTTGTTGGAGCTATCAAGATTCCAGTGAGTTCCTCAACATAAGTCACTGTAGTCAATGTATATAAATCTCCAGTGTCTTTACATGAGTTCTGTCTAAATTTGATTTATCTATTTTATTTTATTAGGGTGTGTTAGAGTTTGCTTTTGCCCTCTTCTTCTCAAAATTAGTTGCATATACCTTCTTGTTTTGGTTGCCATACTATGTTGAAAATACTCGTAAGTGTGATCATGTATCCTTGCTAAACATTCTCCCTCTCTCTCTGTCTCTCCTCTCTCTCTCTCTCTCTCTCTCTCTCTCTCCCACTCTCTGTAGCTATTGGTGGCAAAAAGTTGTCAGATAAAAATGCAGATCTATTATCTACTCTCTTTGATGTTGGTGGTATCATTGGTACGTTGATATTTGGCTAGTGCCCATAAATTACTTTTTGTATTCTCCATTCTCTCAGGTGGAATTTTGACTGGTGGACTCTCTGATATTATAAATGCACGTGCTATTACATGTACATTGATGTTATATCTCTCTGTTCCTGCTGTAAGTTAGAGAGTATTCTAAAAGCAACATCACTTTTAATGTATAAATTTAGTTTTAAAATTATTCAAGTGACAAGGTTGACAGACCTCACTAAGATAGAGACATTGTGGTGCCATTAAATGGAAATATTGTGACAGTAATATTAAGTGTCCACCCATGCAATTAGTTACTGTTAGAGTTGTGTAGTTGTTTATGATATTATGTTAAGCTCACAGTGCCACTACATCACTTAACGGACAGCATGTGGTAGCTAAATAGGAATTCTAATACTTAACAATGTTTGACTTTTATTGTTATTTATTTCTAGCTATTTATGTATCGCTATTTTGGAAATATCAATCTCACTTATTCTATTGGTAAGTAGTCCATTAACTAGTTTTTCTCATTTGTCCATTGACTCATTTATTGACTCATTTATTGATTCATTTAATTATTTATCAATTCATTTGTTCATTTATACATTCTTAGTATCAATTTATTACAATTTTATTTATCTCTATATAACTCTATATTCCATTTTATCTATTCCTTATTTTATCATTGAACCGTCTATACTAACTACAGTGTTAATGATATTTTGTGGACTCTTTGTTAATGGACCATATGCCTGTATAACAACTGCTGTATCAAGTGATTTGGTAAGAAATTAAATCCGTTATAAAATAGCTAGAACTGAGTTTGGTATGTCAATAATATAAACAGTATATCTATAATACGTACATGGATTTGTTTTATAGTTTTAGTAATTACTATGTTTGGGTTAGTTGTACATAAATATACAAATATACAAATATATCTAGAATAATTGGAGAATAGTAACTGTAACTTTATCATAGAATCAACTACGTATATTTTTGATAACCATTATGTTACCATTAGTAATACATGTATAGATATATGTTCTGTGGAACCTTCCATCAAGAGACACTGCATGTATACATAAGACCTTTGTTTAAGCGACATACTAGTGTTGTTTGACCTCTGTATATAGGACACCTCTATAGTCTATACTAAGATTTATTATAAAGATGGAGGTTTATTTTCTACACATGTACATGTAGTATATAACACATTTAATAACAAGTTCGTTTTTGCTTTAGGGAACACACAAGTCATTGCATGGCAATCAAAAAGCCAAGGCTACAGTATCAGCTATTATTGATGGTACTGGATCTATTGGTATGTATAAACAGGTCAATATTGCCAGTTACATTTTACATGTAGGTGCTGCTCTAGGCCCATTGTTAACTGGCTGGATATCAGATGATTATGTAAGATTTGGTTTCTAACCATATGTGACCTGTTTACAATAAGGGACCATATCTTGCAAAACATTTGTGATATAATTTACGAATGGGACCATTGTTAAAACACATCACAAAAACAGTTTTGTATACATACGGCTGCTATATATGCACAACTATTCATGGTAATTGCATGTATGTATATAAAACTATTTATTGTGATGTTTTATCAATGGTTACTTTTCATAAATTACATGACAAGTGTTTTGCCAGAAGTGGTCCCTTATTGCAAATCAGGTCACATATTATCAATCTCTTCATCAGTTCATTATTCTATGATCAACCTATCCAAGCATATCATAAATTTAGGGTGGTTCTTGGTGTAACATGACTATGATGACATCATAATGAAATGACCCATAATGATGTCATCATATTGATGACATCACCTAAACCCTAAACCAAACCTAACATTATTAACTCTATGACACATAGTGATGTCATCATAGGACATGTTGTTACATCATCAGTCAAGTTACACTAAGAAGCACCCTAAATTAATGAACTTTTATTTTATACAATGATTCATATATTGAGCACATAGTCTCTGGCCATACAGCCATTCAACTTAGTTTTCATCATGTGTTCCTTCTCTTTTTTTCAGGGCTGGAATAATGTATTTTACCTATTAATGGCTTCTTGTTTTCTTTCATCAGTGGTATGTTCATAAATTTAATTAACTCTTAATTATTCTCTCCCTTTTATTTTTGGACCTTAGTTTCTCACTCGATTGGTTATCAACGAAAATAGAACTTTATTTAAGAAATTAAGAGCTAAATTTACAAATAAAGAACCTGAATAGTTTTGTTTTATTGTATATATTGTTATAATTTGTTGGGTCACTCACAGATGAGTTGCCCTGTCACCCCAAAGGCATACGAATAGCAATCGAGCCCCTCCCCTTTAATTTGCAAAGTGCTGAAGACACACCCTCTCATCACGTAGATCAGACCATAATGTTATGTGCATTATGTAATAATCATGTGAATATAATATAAACAGTCTAATCAACTTCAGTATATTCTTTCTAAGACATTTCCAAACAATGAATAACGAAGAGAAATCATCCCTGTTGTCTGCTAAGAAAGATTCAAGTCCAGACGAATCTAATCAGTCCCAAACTAATTCTTCATCTTTTCAGTGGTCAGATTGTCTTCCTCCTAAAAATGGAGGACTTGGTCGATGGTTACATCTAAGACTCTTTCCTGTTGAACTTTGTAGCTTTTTATTTCTTTTTGTTGTTTACTTTCAAATGCAAGTCTACCAACAATATTACTTTCAGCGAGTTATGAAGCAATCAATAACTGATTACTATTCTAATATGTCTGATGAACTAAATATAAGTTTAGCTTTGGATGATGTCTGTTTAAATCAAGATCAAATTGTTAACTTGACCAATAATGAGACCTTTGTTATTGGTCAGAAAAAGGTTAATATCATCAGTATGATAACTACACTTGTAAGTTTAGTACCAAGTATTGTGACTTCATTGTTGGTGGCACCCCTTTCTGACCAATTTGGACGTAAGCCAATTTTGGTTTTAGTTTTTATTGGACAGACTATTGGAGCAGCTATTGGGGTTTTAATAGTCGAATTGAAATTGAGTATGTACGTCTTTTTAGTGAGTGCTTTTAGTACTGGTATATGTGGTGGATTTGGAGTGATAATGGCTACTGTTTTTGCCTATATCACAGATGTGACTCCAAAACGATGGCTGACGATTCGTATGGGGATACTGGAAGCATCCATTTTCGTTGGTACAGCGACCAGCTCAGCTGCCTCCGATAAATGGATAGAGAAGATGAATTGTGATTTCCGACCAATGGTTTGGTTTATATTGGTGATAGTGGCATTAGGACTTTTATATTCTATTGTAATTCCTGAATCGCTAACAAAAGAGGTCAAAATTAAAAATAAAAGAAAGTCTGGGCATAAAATTAAATCTATGATTCGAGGAGCTAAAATACTATGTTGTCCCTCATACATTGGGTTTTCAAAATTGTGGAAGTTTTGGGTTGCTATTTTCATCATGATTCTAGCTATGATCAATGAGACTGGTCTCACAGAAATATCGAGTTATTTCTTGCATAACAAACCATTAGAGTGGACCTACAGTACCATAGGGAATTATCTTGCTGTTAGTTCTGTCTCACATATGTTAGCTTTGCTTGGTCTTCTGCCTATTTTAGTGCTTCTAAAAATTCCAGATGCTATCATTATATTAATTGGTGTTCTCTTTGCATGCGGTATGTGCATCTTTATAGCTCTACTCACCAAATCATGGGAGATGTTTCTCGGTAAGACAATCCTACAAAATATGGACATTGTATTTAAAATCATATTCTTTTTTGGTCTTATTACAGCTGGAGTTATTATTGGTCTAGAAGCAATGATAGCTCCTGGTTTGAGATCAATAATGGCACGTATGATAAATAAAGATGACCTTGGTAAATTGAAGTACTTTTAAACATAATGTTACTGGTACTATAGTTTCCTGACTATGCACTGAGTATAAATACATACTACTCAGTTTATTTCATGAATTCTATTATAACTTTCACTAGGTGTTGCTCAAAAATTATGAAAATTAGCACATGTTATATCCGATTAGTTCAATATCACTTAATTTGTACTTACATTATAACTAATAATTATAGTAAGAGACATGGACTAGTTTTTGGATGACTACATCAGAGTATGATAAGGAGGCAACTGGTCCCTAATTACCAACTTTTGTTTTGTCTCAGTCTCCCTCTCCCAATTCAATCTAGTCTGTGTTTTGTCTAATGCTAATTTTAAACATGCTTGCCCCTTCCTTCTCTCATGTGTCTTCATATTATTATGTATAATATTGTAATACGTATTATTGGACTATTTAAATTGGTATTAAAACTGGTTTTAAATTCTTATACACTAAAAAATGACTAACACTTTGTATGTCTGTAGCAGATTATGAACCTATCTCTTTATTTTACAGGTGCTGCATTTTCTGTTGTAGCTGCTTTCCAATTATTAGCCACTGTCATAGCAACTGTTGTGTTCAATCAGTTGTACACTCCACAAACTGCCTCAGGAGACTATCTTCGAAGTCCTAAAATAGTCTACTGGTTTGCAGCTATATTATGGGGATGTGCTATCATACTAACACTGTATGTGCATCACAAGATAAATGTCCAATAATGGAGTTATAGAGCATTGGATGGTTGGATAAATAGAAGAATATGAAGAGTTATATATATATGTGTGATGATGATGATGAATAAATGAATTATATAGATATGTTTCTATATGATAAGATATTTTTACAGTTTATTAGTTATCTTTCCTGAGAAGAAGACGGAAAGAAAGACAGAGTTAGCAGACAGTAATGGCCACAATGGGACAAAAGACACCATTCAATAATGAACAGACTTTTTAAATATAATATCATTTGATGTGCTACCATTTTATATGGGTGTTAATTTGAATCAAAATAAAGTCTGTTTGTACATACGACATCACTTGTGTTTATTGTTTAGTGCATGCTGTTGCTAAGAAAGTGAACTGACACACAGTGTCTTGTGTATTTTAAACTTATGATAACTCCAAACATATTGTTTGCTAATGATTGACTGGGATTGATTTCCTTTCAACAATAGAAAATTTATATTTATTTATTACAGCTGTTACTGATTATTTTGTATGTCTTAATTCAACAATTGAATCACAGATTAGTAGGGTTAACCTTATTGATTGTAAATATTCATCAGTTGATTGATTGGCCCACAATGTTCTGTTTCCTGTCCAACCTGGCTATTAAATATATTATATTGAACTTATGACACAAATGTTAGCTATTATTTAAGTGTAAAGTGGCTGTTTTACATCCAAAAGCAGTTTTCACTTGCCAGCAAAATTTAGTCCCTCAGAATATTGGATATATTATATACTATATTTATTATTTCTTTTCCTTTAGGAACTACATTGTTTTGATTACTAATTACTATTGTTTATGTAGCTATTAGTACATCAGTAATAAAATCAGTGTTATGTTTACTTTCGCATTATATTAAGTTTGCTACATGCAACCTGTATAACAATATATTAGTTAAATCAACAAATCAATTTTTACAGTGTATATATATATATATATAATTATACATATATATATATGTGTGTATTAAACGACTGACTTTGCTCCTGCAATTTGAGATTTAGCCCGGCCGCCTAACTGTGATGTTATTACCATCTTCCCTATTCAGCTATTGACCTCTGTTTAGTCCTTGATATTTTTGGAAGAGGTGTGACCATATTCGGAAAATGAATGCTGTCGGTGTGCGAAACACGTGCACAAAAGCAACTCCATATCAGCAGATGAAATTGACGAATTAAGTTATTATTGTATACGGTTATGGATGTTCATGAAAAGAATGAGACAGGTTGTTGGGAGCCAAAGAGACATCGTAAAGTCATCTGGAAAAAGGTACCATTAGGAGCATGGCTACTGAGCTATCTAGGTGTCTTCAATTGTTGCTCAAGAAAAAGGTAAAAAGACTTCGTAATATTGCTTTATTTTGGTGCAGGTTATTGCAGTCCATCAGGTCTATTAATTAGAGAATAAACTATTAATTCAAAGTCTAGCTAGTTTATATATTAGCATTGAGTTCAGTGCAGTACTGCATGCAGAAACACAAATTTGTAGGAGTAATGCTAAGTAATAGCTATATAGTATTGAGATCTCTAGAAGTAGGTACTGACCATATTATAAAATGTATCAAGCACTGCATACATTGATGGATCAATATTGTAGTCGTGTGCATGCATGCATATGCTTGCATGATGTAATCATTTCTTCTTATTCCATCTATAGCTATCGGCTGTACATACTGGTACTGACGTTTATATGTTATGCTTCATATCACATGTCACGTAAACCATTCAGTGTTGTCGCTGTGAGTGAGTTCATTCTTTGCAATTGTCCATCCTTTCTTTGAGAATCACCAAAATTAAAGATAATGATTTATAATCAAACTGTATCATTCACTCATGTATGATGTTAATAACAAATGCAGTAACTGATTTATATTATCAACCTCTGTGGCATGCATCAGTTGCCATGGCCATGGATTCAGACTGGGTTTTAATTATGATGCATAAGCAACTAGCAAGTAAAACTATATATAAATGTTTTTTTGAAGATTAGAGAATTTCCAGAAGACTTGAAAAGACTACCGAGAATGCCAGAAGGAAGACAAACAGTTATTATAAATAGTCTAAAAACTAGATTGAGCTTCGACGATTGCTGTTACACTCGCAGCGGCGCGAAAAGAAAATTAATTATTAATTAATTCATTTTGTTACAATAAAAATCGCTGCCTGGCACGTGAAGCGTGCTAGGTAGGTGTACCGTGCATGAACACCACATGGTACAATATCCGTACGATCTTTATACTCTGTAATAATAATTATTATAATTATTACAGAACGTTTTAGCACCAGGCTGCAAAAACCATACAGTTAATAACAACGGCAATGAAAGTGAAGATGAGTATTCTTTAGTAAATCCAGATGACTATGAAAATGGCTGGCCACCCTTCAGTAAGGATCTACAAATGTATAATGATCTTAGTAACTGTCCACCTCACATATAGATGGTACTCATTGTAAGACTATCATTGGAGTCGTTGATTATACCTGGCTTTTTACATATGCTATATTTATGGTTGGGAGGTAAGTAAGTACCAGTGCACTGGTTTTATATATTAATTGACTTGAATGTAGTATAGAGTTGGTAAGGGTACGTTACCATGTTCATTCTGGTTCTCCTATAGCTACACGTATAAGTAACTTTGAATATAATTACTTGTACTTGTGCTCCCAAATATGATACTTAGAATTGTGAAGGTAATATTAAAGTGAGCACTTGCATTAGCAGTAAATTCTTCTTCAAATTTAGTCGCTGTATATATCTTGCATACATTTACTAGTATCAACAGTTATTATATAGATGCTTTTTCTACATAATTGTTATTGTAATGGTTACCTCCCACTTTAATAGCAACCCTACAAATTGTGGTGTAAGCTTTCATTCAAATATTATTCAAAAGCTTACAATAACTTAGTGAACTAATTGAAAAAAGAAAACAAATTTCTAATTAAAGAGCAGATTCTTGATGTAAGTAATATTGGGATTACATCATTGAATTGCTGTTCACTATAGCCTAGAACGTACCTAAACATAATAACATGCACTGTGTGTTACTATTTATAGTAATCATGTGATTACCTCCAGAAGGACCCAATTAAAGTGATATTGAATTGTAATAAGAAAACCTGATAATTAAAAATCAACTCTTGTTCTAATCGCTAGATTACAATCCAGTAACTAGTTTTAATTTTAATCAACAAGCCCTTATCAGAGTCTTATCATTTTTTATCTTTTTTTATTTCTTAGTGGATTAATAGCTGATCGTGTCAATTTGAGGTATTTTCTGACTATTGGAATGATAGGTATTGAATTAATATGTGTCATGTGATACCTTTGTACCTTTGTAGGCAGTGGAATATTTGTTTCCCTACTGGGCGTGGCTTATTACGCTGAAATCCATCATCTGGCTTATTTCATTGTTATACAATTCTTTGTGGGCATATTTGAGGTATGTCCTTATTTGGTCATTCTTTCATAACAAACCAATCCGCCTTTAGTCCACAGGTTGGCCAGCAGTAGTAGCTATTATGGGTAACTGGTTTGGTAAACAACATCGTGGTCTTCTTCTAGGTATCTGGAACTCACATACTTCAGTTGGCAATATATTAGGAACAGCAGTACCATCAATATGGGCTAAGACAGGAAAACCATGGTAAATAAATAGTGTTTTATTATTAACGCTAATATAAATTATTTAATTGTTGATTCTTTGCTTGTAGTCACTCTTTCTCTCCACTTTTCTTTCAGGGCATGGTCCTTTCTAGTGCCAGGATTTGTTATTATATTTGTTGGATTGATTATCTTCTTTTTCTTAATACTTGGTGAGTATCATTTAACACAATAAAGTTCTCTATAATATTAATATTATTATCTATCTAATTATAACTATCTTACCAATCCACCTTATCCTTTCAGAGCCACCTCATGTTGGTCTTCCTCGTCCTGAACATCACTTGGTAAGGACTATTATATTAGCATTAATGACAAACTAAGTCTGTGATTGTTATTATTACAGGATGACAATAAGGATGAGTCACCTCAATCTTCTACTAGTCACAAAGGATATGAGACTATCACATCAACAAATGTGGTAGTAGTAAGTATAGTTAATAAATACTGAATGATGAATTATTAAACTTAAATCTAGTCAAGGAAAGAACAAAAAAAAGACAGCAACACAGTAGATGATCTTACTTCCCTTATTAATAGTGAATGGGACAATGACACAGCTGGTACTGGTGCGGTAAGAAGTTCTATTGAAGTACATTTACCATTGACTTGCATTACTCTTTTTTCTCCCTCCCTTCATTCCAGACAAAAAACAAGGCCATTAGTCTTATAAGAGCTTTCAAAGTACCTGTAAGCATAACGTAACTTCATATTAACTGTTTAACTGGGATATTCTAAGATTATTTAGGCTATGTGATGTGTTGGTTTTTATTTTGTTCTATTGTTGCAATGTTTGAAGGCAACAGAATTACCACAAATTAATGCACACAGCAGCCAAATTAATAGTTCAATTTAGCTTTTGGAAACTTTTTAGGTCATTGTTCATCCTTTTTACTACAATTTACATCACTTACAGAATAATCTTGGAACAATTTTAAACAATTATTATCTTACTTCATTTTCATATTTCTCTGTTACTTAAGGGAATTATTGAATTTGCAATTGCTCTTTTCTTTTCCAAACTGGTTGCATATACCTTTTTGTTTTGGTTGCCATACTATGTAGCATTTCATCGTAAGTGAAGACAGTACATTTACAATGTTATACTGCAATAATGCTATAGGTATTGGTGGTCGTTTTATTGGCAAGCAAAAAGCTGATCTGTTAGCTACATTATATGATGTTGGTGGTATTATTGGTGAGTTATTGATGATTATTACTTACTATTTTCATTATCTCTCCTCATCTTTCCTGTACATGTACATGTAGGTGGTATTTTTACTGGTGGTCTATCTGACATCATCAATGCCAGAGCTATATCTTGTGTTATAATGATGTACTTAGCTGTTCCCACTGTAAGTGTGTGTATGTGTGCATGTGTTCATGCACACATGGAGTCTTGGTTTATGATCATAAAATTATGATGTTCTCTAGTTATTTTTATATCGCTACTTTGGACATGAATCAATTGGAATATCTATATGTCAGTAACAACAATATTAATTTTATTAAATACAAATGTTGCCCTCTCATACACAGTTCTTATCATGTTAAGTGGTACTTTCATTAATGGACCATATGCTCTCATTACTACAGCTGTGTCTAGTGATCTGGTTAGTAATAGAGTTAGTGATATAGTAATAGAGCTAATAATAGAGTTAGTAATAGAGTTAACAGAATGAATACACAGATGATGTAACATGTATAATTATATCTTTTAAATTGCGTTGTACAGGGAACCCACAAGTCCCTTAAAGACAACCAGAAAGCTAAAGCTACAGTTGGTGCTGTTATTGATGGTGTGGGATCTTTAGGTGCAGCATGTGGTCCACTAATAACAGGATGGGTCTCTGATTACTATGTAAGTAATATCAATGTGATGTCCTATAGCTCCATTATATATCCATTTTAGGGATGGGATAAAGCTTTCTATGTATTAATGGGCTCTTGTTTCATGGCTTCTCTGGTGAGTTCTAACAATTATTATGTATATCTAGTTCGATATAGTTTTAAATGCTATTGCATTTGGCCAAATAAAACTATTAAGTAATAGATACTGCTTACTTTAATTAAAACATTTATCGATGTATAATGAAACACATATGTCATCCATTATATTTTCTGTTTAGATGCTTAGTCGACTGCTTTTTAAAGAAGTTTATAACTTCTACAAAAAGATTGAGAAATGGGTTAAAAATAGAAAAAATAGGTAACAGTACAATATTATATATAAAATTGTAATTGTTTGGTTATTATAATCTTTATTAATGTTTCTCTTTATTTTTGTCTATTACAGGCAGAGCTCTCTATATTAAGTATGTGTGAACTAAAGACAATGAGTGACTCTTACTCATAAAAAATTGCTACAATATTATGTTTGTAATAATTTCTCTATACATTATATAACTTTTAAAATTGTGTTTATGTTAAACTCTCTTTCTCTCTCATACATACGACATCACTTGTGTTTATTGTTTAGTGCATGCTGTTGCTAAGAAAGTGAACTGACACACAGTGTCTTGTGCATTTTAAACTTATGATAACTCCAAACATATTGTTTGCTAATGATTGACTGGGATTGATTTCCTTTTAACAATAGAAAATTTATATTTATTTATTACAGCTGTTACTGATTATTTTGTATGTCTTAATTCAACAATTGAATCACAGATTAGTAGGGTTAACTTTATCGATTGTAAATATTCATCAGTTGATTGATTGGGCCACAATGTTCTGTTTCCTGTCCAACCTGGCTATTAAATATATTATATTGAACTTATGACACAAATGTTAGCTATTATTTAAGTGTAAAGTGGCTGTTTTACATCCAAAAGCAGTTTTCACTTGCCAGCAAAATCTAGTCCCTCAGAATATTGGATATATTATATACTATATTTATTATTTCTTTTCCTTTAGGAACTACAAAGTAGTCAGATGTTAGGTAATCATAACTATATTAATAGACTATTAATAATAATAATAATAATAATACAATGCATCATACCTCTGAGAGACAGCCATTAGTCGGAGAAAGTTATACACAATTTTAACCCCTTTTTGCTCACATCACACATCCGTACAATCACGTGAGCGGTGCGATATATAAAGTTACCCAAAATTTTAACGCCTTCTTTTCAAGTTTTTATTGTCTCTAATGTCAGCAGAAGTTGCTATATATCACTGCTATGTCTGGAGGAGTTAAAGGAGCTGTTGTAAAGTTAGATAGAAGGAACAAAAGATAATGAAGAAGAATGTTTAGGTAAGGATTTTTTTTATTTTTTGTAACATAAAAACGACATAATGATATTTTACATTAGTAAATGAACACAATAAAACAAATATTTTGACACATCCAGACAATTTAGTGTCATGTTCAGTATTACAGAATTGACAAATGTACTTATCAGGTATTGCGTTTGGTTTTGGAATAGTACATGTAAGGTACATTCATAATAGATAGTAATCACACTGTAGCATTCAACAGTTTCAGAACTATCGTTATCATCTTTAAAACACTCTCCAAAACTTTTGCATCTTTTTTGTAAATGTTACCTTTAAAATATTAATAAAATATTTAATATATTAGATATAAATATTGTTTGCAATCAAGTTGGTTTTGATATAGTTGCTGTAGTTGTTGTTTTCTTCTTTGTTTCTTCTTACTAAAAGGAGAAATTAGAAGAGCCAGCATTGTTAAAAGCATTTAATGATAGGATTGTCAATTATCTCATCTAGTTTTATCTCTTCTAAGATTGCTTCAGTTGAAATCTGCTGTTGAAGGATCTGTTGTTGTATCGTGTTTGTCATCTTGTCTTCCTCCTATGGCTACTCAGACTATGACTCACAATCCATTGTTGCTTCAACTATAGTAATCACAGAGTAAACAAAAAGGTACACAACACAGTCTTTCTTGTTGTTTGATCATCTTCATGATATAAAATGGAACCTTTTGCATCAGGGTTTAATTATCTGTCCCGACAACAGGGACATAGTATACCAGGTGGTCTACATGTTATTTTTTTAAAATTTTATTATCATATGCCACTTTCATATATATATATGATATGAATACATATACAATTTGTTACGACTGATGCATACAACAATCTTGGTGCATCACAGTGTTACTATGGCAACAAGTGTTACTAATCATTGAAATTTCTTAGTTTTCCATATTGCTACATCACACAGCTTTTGCTAATTCCTCAAGTATAGACCTAAAATTACCACTTATTAATAATCTTAAAGACATATTTAATACTATCACACACAAGGACTAAACTTGTTTTATACTCCTAATGTCTGCTATATATGCCTTCATTATCTGTTTCATTTATTTGTAGTGTCTCAATCCAGTCAACCAGCTGATGCACCAACTACCAGTGAAGACTTACCTCCACCACTTACTATTGTAAAGTTGATGAGTCATTTAATATGTTGTCAAATGTCTAGTACTGCTATTTTGAAAAGTTTTATACAAGATATTATTTCAGGAACTGTGAGTAATAGTTTAATAGTTATGAACAACTAGTGTTTATTTTGTTTTGCTGTTGTTGAAGGTTAAAATTATTAAAAAAGTTGAAGAATTT
Source organism: Xestospongia muta (assembly GCA_963693285.1). Lineage (NCBI taxonomy): Eukaryota > Metazoa > Porifera > Demospongiae > Haplosclerida > Petrosiidae > Xestospongia > Xestospongia muta. The sequence goes on from OY848918.1 coordinate 11,155,922, forward strand.
AAAAAGATGTCTCCTTGAACAAAAGTAATGATAACTAACTGACTGACTCTCTCTCTCTCTCTCTCTCTCTCTCTCTCTCTCTCTCTTTCTCTCTCTCTGGGACTGGGATATCTCAAAGAAAGCTAGTATTAGGGTAAGACTACAGATATAGACTTCTATCTAAGTCTTAATCCATATATTCAAATACTAAATGTACCGGTTATATGATTTAGAAGATGACACACTTCAAGCTATTATACATATAGCAATGATGGAAAAGAGACCAAATGTCACGTAATCATTCATTAATAATAATTTATTAATAATACATTATGTAATAAAATAACACATAACTCCCATTGATATTAACAGAATCTTATTTCCATATTAGGAAATAACTTGATGGTGTGAAGATGTATACAATAAAATACACAGAGGAATTATTGACCCGATAATAGCTAAAGCACAAAGAGAAGGTATGTCTGGAGACCCAATACAGTAACCAATCCATAACCTGTTTCAGCCTGCATGAACACACTTCCTTAATATATTGCTAAAAATTAAAAGGAGGTAAATGTGGAGGAGACACGTGATTGTAAAGATAAAAATGATAAATAAATGATATTTAGCTAAGGCCATTCTTTTTGTGTCCATTTGGACATAGCACTGAGAAGCCAGTTACAAAGGAGGAAATGGATCAAGACATACCTGGTATGGTGGCAAAACTGGACCTAGAGTCTCTATAACAGTAACATTCATGTATACAGATATTTCATGTAACTTGGATGTCATAGAGAGAAAGATGTCAATTAACATTCTTTGTTTTTTTTCTAGTTGTTTAGTGGACAGGGTCATAGAATTACAAGCTAACCAACAAAGCTGGTCAATACAATTGGTTAAAAAGACTACATAGTATCGTCAGCTGGTGACTGGTATTAATGCTGATCAAAAACCGTCACTGAAGTTATATAATTCTGGTTTAACTATAATCGTTTGTTTCAGTCAACATTATTGGTGACATTACATTACAAAGACGAAGCTGTCATACTTGTTGTTAACAATTTTGGAGCTAGAAGAGTTAGTGTACTATAATGTTTTTATGTATTTAGAAGACTTTTAATTAATTGTTGATCAGATCAATTAAAAATCAATTAAAAATCAATTAGTGTTGGTCACGCGTGGTTGGAGCCTCCTGTTATTTCCCGCCAAATTGTCACGAGTTTGTGCCTTGTGATTGTCGTAATGAAGCATGACAGAGATGTCTTGAAAATATTAAAAAGACTCCATTTGAAAAGCTTTTCAGTTCACAGACGCCCGTGGATCTTCGTCGCTACGACTCATCTCTTCGTTCTCCACTTCGACCCTCTTAACGACTCGTCTCTTTGTTCGTCACTTCGTTGGATCCCTCCTCTTCGCTGGATCATCCTTTTCATTTTCTTTTCTGTTCTTTTTTATTTAATTATTATTTTATTTATTTTCTGTTTTTTATATTTAATTTTTATCTTTTTATTTTTGTTTATATCAATCAGTTCGCTTATTGACTTTTCTCTTCGTTTCTACAGGACTCAATTGGAAGTTACCACGAGTTCTCTGATGTTGTTGACTGTTCTCAGTTCTCTGGATGTAAAAGATGAGTCGCTCTCCTGTCTGGTCTCTTCTGTCTTCTTCTTTCAAGCCTTCTTTCCTTTTCTTTTTCTTTTTATTTTTATTTTTTTTGGGCTATCCAGCCCATACAAATCCTATTAATTATCTTCCCCCTGCCGCCTGGCGGCCTCAAAAAAAAAAATTTTTTTTTAACATCCGAGGCCGCCAGGTGGCGGGGGGAAGCTCTGATCTTCTAGGGTGCGTGTGTGTTGGTGGTCCCTTTTCACTTCCTCTGTCTCTCTTCACTCTCTATCTACTCATTGTCACCATCAGTTCATAACTACTCTCTCTTTCTTTCCCTGCAGGAGCAGCACTGGTGAAAAAGGTGAGCTGTCTCTCCATCCATTCACTTCTCATCCATTCGTTAGTAACCCAGTTGTTATTCTTCTCTTTCTCCCTCTATGTTCTCAACTTGTGGACTGACTGGACTCTTGGGAACTCACCATCATCTCTTTCCTATAATTGTTGGATTGGAGACCTTCACTGGACTTCTTGGGAACTCTTCAACTACAAAGACTGTTTTTTATTTTTGACTTCTTGAGGATTCTTCAACTACAGAGACTATTTTTATTTTTTTATTTTTTGTTGTCATTTTTTCTTGTTTTTTTTATATTATATGTATTAATTTTCTTATTTTAAAATAACATTTTTCTCACTAAATTTGTCAATTTTAACTTTAGATATTTATTTAACAATTATTTTTATACTTTTAATTTTTTTATTAATAATGAATTAGTTTAGAATTCAATTTCTTTAAAATTCCAAACTCTAATACGACAGATTACTTATCATTGCTGCTGTATACTATAATCACTGAATTCTATCTTTTTTACAACTATAGTATTATCATTTTATTTATTGTACCTATGTCAATCACTTCTTTCACTTCTTTTTTATTGTTAATTTAGTTTGTATCTCCTTTTTTACATTAATTTTAATCAAGAATCATTTCTTACCAAAGTTAATTAAAAATCTATTAAAGCTTTTTGCTTGTTAGTCGTGTGCTAGTAATTGAGATTTTCCCGCCATAATCATGGTCACGTGTTCTTTTACTAGTTGTGTACACGTGCTTATGATATTTTTCCCGCCCAATCAATGTGGTTTAATTTCTATTTCAGTGTTTTTAATCAAGTTCTTCTAAGATATTTATTTCTTTTAATAGTCAAAATTAATCTTTATTTATTCTTTTAATTTTTTAAAAACTATTTAAGAAGTTTAGGGTTCAGTGTCTAGACATAAATTTTATTACACTTTTTTTAATTGTAGATAAGATAAAAATTTATAGCATTAAATTTGTGCCATCATTATCATGTAATCTTAAATACAAAATTGAGCATACATCTGAGTTCCATGGCTCACCAAGTGATGTAAAGGTTCTGATATGCAGTATCAGAATGAGTCTATTAGTATGGGTTTGAGTCCAACTTGTTTCAGTGTCTGTGTTTACTACACAACTATTAGCAAACAAATTATTCTTTTTTAAGAGAACAATTAATCTTTATTTATAATTTAATTTTTTAAAACTATTTAAGAAGTTTAGGGTTCAGCGTCTACACACAAATTTTATTACACTTCTTTTAAAAATTGAGCATACAACTGAGTTCCATGGCTCACCAAGTGATGTAAAGGACTCTGCTATACAGTATCAGAATGAGTCTATTAGTATGGGTTTGAGTCCAACTTGTTTCATACTTGTCTGTGTGTCTATTATGTAACTATTAGCAAACGAAATTATTCTTTTTTTAAAAGAATAACAAACATGATAGTGAGTAGTAGGATATCAACAAAATACAATTAAAATGTACATCTAAAATCAATTGAACAATTATAATTCATTGCCTTAGCTTTGTATCCAGATGCTTGATGAACATTTTTAAGTATAAATTTAATAAAACATGGAATATCCTCATCCTAATCCAAATTTGTTTTAGATAATGCAATAGTATGCAAAAAAATAGATTATGTGGAAAATTTGATTCATTTTAAAAGTGCAGATATTTCAGGCTAAACTAGGATAACTGGTTTGTCTTGGTCTGTAGAACTGGTTTGATAAAGATTCCACAGTTATTCTGAAAAAAGAGAGTCTTATAAAGTTTATTTGGTGGTCTAGTTTTAATACCAGTAATCTCTTCTTATTTATTTAAAACAATATCTTATTAATGGCGTAATCACATTTTATTCTCATAATAATATATTCTAAACTAAGAACATCCTCTATATTGAACTCTCCTGAACCAGTCCATGCTAATATCCCAAAACGTCCACTACAGACTACAGACTACAGAGACGGTCACATCTTAAAAGCATGTCTTCATTATAGACACTTTTAAACCTTATTTTTCTTAGATATATATCCTTTACATGAGCTACACCATACCGCTTCTTACATATACATGTACTTACTTTCTATCTGGACTAAGGGTCCATCCAGCCAAGGACCAGTTAAGATTCTTGTTATACTATAAGCTAACCAAACAGTTGTAGGCTTTGCTGACTATTAGCAACATAATGGAGACTGTTGAATGTGAGGAGAGGTATAATTGAAGAACTGTTTGTTCCAGTCAATACATCAACCCTATAGAAAAGAAGAAAGGATACCATTGAATTAAGATTCAAGGAAACTCTATTTCATATGAAAGCCGAGGATGGACATTCCAATTCCTATTTCCTGTTTCTTCTGCGCATCTTTGCATATTTTAAAAATTCCAATTAACGACCTTGATAACTTTCAATTTCTTATTCCTTATTCCATTCTTTGCATATGTGCCATTTCTGGGCTTTTCTTGTTATTAATAAAACACAGAGCACAAGCACCACCAACTGTCTCTTAGAATCAAGCGTCAGTGAGATGTTTCTAGTTGGGTTGGGTTCCTGATTTTGGTTGTATATTCTATGAGTGTTATTTATGGAAGCTGAGGACATACATTCCAACTCCATATAATCCCATTTGATTAAAATAAGAAATAGGAATTTCCATTTTAGGAAATAAGATTCAGTTAGCATTGATGGAAAACTACCTCAATAGAACAAGTATTATTACTTGTGATTTTACTCTAATTTGATAACATAATATATTATTAATAAATGATTACATGACATTAGGCACATATATAGACAAAGAATAAGAAGGGAAGAGTTGTTTTACCTGAGCCAAGTTTCTAGGAAGGTGTAACTGAGAGAGAGGAGGTAACAGTAGGTGGAGCTGACACCACTTTGAAATCAGGCTTCCTCAACATTTATAGTTTACCAATCTAGTTAACACTATCAATCTATTATAGCAAATTTATTAATATACCTGCTCTTGTTGAAAAGTTGTGGTGGCTCCACCCACATCATTATCTACTGATAGTTTTTTTTTGTTTTCAGAGAACATGAAACAGAGAAGCTAGGACTGGATACTAATGGTTTGATTGGAGAATGTCCAGAACAAAGTGCTTTGTTTGCATTACCAAGCAGATCAATCTAACCAAATCGAGTCAAGCAGTCAAACCAGTTTTTATTATTTATCTAACTTCCATATCTGGTTGTGAATCTATCAGTTTCTTTGTGAGACAAGGTGTGGCTTTTACTTGTACAGCTTGAAAATCAGTCTAGAGACAGAGAGAAATAAATATATCAAAGATCGCATTAGTTGCCATTCACATCAGCTATGGCAACCAATCCTTCAGTCAATAAGACGGAGAAAATGTTAAACAACTAAAATAAGTGAGGCTCCACCCATATAATAATAATGATGTCAATAATAATAAAAAATTTAATTATTTTATAACTACCATATTTCACTACATACCTAATAGTATATAAGAAAAAAACATTTCAAAAAATAAAAGACAATATAATGGCGGACAATCCCAAAACGTTATTGTCTCATTACTGTACCATAGCATAATTCTCATGTCATATCATAAAGATTCTATAAGAAATGCCATTTCCTTTTAAGTCACTATTTATTCAAACATTGCCAATTCTGAAAAGAAATTTCCAAGTTACAGTACTTAATATATACCATAATAAATATTTGGTTAAATTTACTCCATTCCTTTCTTTAGCAAAAGGACCTGGCCTCACAAGACACTCTGATGTAAAACAATAAAAAATATGGTGGATTCTTACTAGATGTCACTAACTGCCATCAATGATGAGATAGGTGTAATTGATCTGATTAGACACTTTCTTCATTGATGATACTGAGAGTTTAACCTCAAGGTTTACTGATACTGACGTTACAATCACTGTTTTTAGGAAAATTGTTAAATTTAACAATGGTTTGGCAAAATAACAAAAATTATATATTGAAAACCAATATTAATGTACCATAATTATTAATTATTCTTAATATATAAGACAGTAATAACAATTGTTATGATATTATAAGATCAGTTTAAAGTTACTTGTACTTAAAGAATACCACCTCTCAGACGTAAAACAAGATGGAGGGTGGATTCTTTCTGGATGTTGTAATCTGAGAGGGTTCGTCCATCTTCCAATTGTTTGCCAGCAAAAATGAGTCGCTGTTGGTCAGGTGGAATACCTTCTTTGTCCTGGATTTTAGTCTTGACATTCTCAATAGTATCAGAGGGTTCGACCTCAAGGGTGATCGTCTTTCCAGTGAGGGTCTTGACAAAGATCTGCATACCACCTCTCAGACGTAAAACAAGATGGAGGGTGGATTCTTTCTGGATGTTGTAATCTGCGAGGGTTCGTCCATCTTCCAATTGTTTGCCAGCAAAAATGAGTCGCTGTTGGTCAGGTGGAATACCTTCTTTGTCCTGGATTTTAGTCTTGACATTCTCAATGGTATCAGAGGACTCGACCTCAAGGGTGATCGTCTTTCCAGTGAGGGTCTTGACAAAGATCTGCATACCACCTCTCAGACGTAAAACAAGATGGAGGGTGGATTCTTTCTGGATGTTGTAATCTGAGAGGGTTCGTCCATCTTCCAATTGTTTGCCAGCAAAAATGAGTCGCTGTTGGTCAGGTGGAATACCTTCTTTGTCCTGGATTTTAGTCTTGACATTCTCAATAGTATCAGAGGGTTCGACCTCAAGGGTGATCGTCTTTCCAGTGAGGGTCTTGACAAAGATCTGCATACCACCTCTCAGACGTAAAACAAGATGGAGGGTGGATTCTTTCTGGATGTTGTAATCTGCGAGGGTTCGTCCATCTTCCAATTGTTTGCCAGCAAAAATAAGTCGCTGTTGGTCAGGTGGAATACCTTCTTTGTCCTGGATTTTAGTCTTGACATTCTCAATGGTATCAGAGGACTCGACCTCAAGGGTGATCGTCTTTCCAGTGAGGGTCTTGACAAAGATCTGCATACCACCTCTCAGACGTAAAACAAGATGGAGGGTGGATTCTTTCTGGATGTTGTAATCTGCGAGGGTTCGTCCATCTTCCAATTGTTTGCCAGCAAAAATAAGTCGCTGTTGGTCAGGTGGAATACCTTCTTTGTCCTGGATTTTAGTCTTGACATTCTCAATAGTATCAGAAGCCTCGACCTCAAGAGTGATTGTCTTTCCAGTGAGGGTCTTGACAAAGATCTGCATACCACCTCTCAGACGTAAAACAAGATGGAGGGTGGATTCTTTCTGGATGTTGTAATCTGCGAGGGTTCGTCCATCTTCCAATTGTTTGCCAGCAAAAATGAGTCGCTGTTGGTCAGGTGGAATACCTTCTTTGTCCTGGATTTTAGTCTTGACATTCTCAATAGTATCAGAAGCCTCGACCTCAAGAGTGATCGTCTTTCCAGTGAGGGTCTTGACAAAGATCTGCATACCACCTCTCAGACGTAAAACAAGATGGAGGGTGGATTCTTTCTGGATGTTGTAATCTGCGAGGGTTCGTCCATCTTCCAATTGTTTGCCAGCAAAAATGAGTCGCTGTTGGTCAGGTGGAATACCTTCTTTGTCCTGGATTTTAGTCTTGACATTCTCAATAGTATCAGAGGACTCAACCTCAAGAGTGATCGTCTTTCCAGTGAGGGTCTTGACAAAGATCTGCATACCACCTCTCAGACGTAAAACAAGATGGAGGGTGGATTCTTTCTGGATGTTGTAATCTGAGAGGGTTCGTCCATCTTCCAATTGTTTGCCAGCAAAAATAAGTCGCTGTTGGTCAGGTGGAATACCTTCTTTGTCCTGGATTTTAGTCTTGACATTCTCAATGGTATCAGAGGGTTCGACCTCAAGGGTGATCGTCTTTCCAGTGAGGGTCTTGACAAAGATCTGCATCTTTAGAATGAGTTTATATGAAGTTTAAAGACTGTTTCGTAAAGTTAGCGATTCTTAATAGTTTACCTTCAGATGAGATCGGCAGGCAAAGTCGCTTCTCTTTATACTGCCCTATGACGTAATATCTAAATATAGTAAGTGACTTCTAAATTTAGTAGGTGACAAACCACATGATTTCCTCCTGCAAAATTAACGACATGACGTGGCACATTCAACAGTTTAGTATAAAATGTTTTAAATAGAACTGTGATAAATTGTTGTTTCTTAGCACTTCGTCTTAGTTTTCCTTGATTTCAGAAACATTGCATCTCTTGAATTATGAGTGATACCAGCCAGATCTACTCTTCAGCAGAACCTGAGATTAATATCAATATATATATATATTGTATGCATTATGCCATTTATTACCTTAGTATCAACAGCTTTTTCAAACTTTTGATTAAATCTGATGATAATTGATTTCTCCACAATACATAAAAATAATAATAGGTAAATAATAATAGAGTGGATTTGATAGCAGAGGAGAATAAATAGGCAAAATTATAGCAAAATTGGACAAGGCCTAACTGCTTCCTCAAATCCTTTTAATATCAGCATTAAAGACATGTGAAAACTAACAAATAATGATTTAGCATTAGATCTAGTAACAGAAGAGCCATTACTTATAAATAGAATAATAGTATTACTCGTTTTTAAGAGTACTAGTAGTTGTACTTATCTGTACGAGAAAACTAGTAAAAGAAGATTACGTTAACAGTGACAAACCCTTGAGATGTATTTTTAGTAGGAGGTGTGGCCTTATTGTTCGAAGTCGCATATCAGCAGTTGACTAAAGTATAGCGATGGAAGAAAAGGAGGCAAACTGTTGGGAGGCGGGGAGACATCGTAAAGTCATCTGGAATAAACTACCATTAGGAGCATGGCTACTGAGCTATCTAGGTGTCTTCAATTGTTGCTCAAGTAAAAGGTACAAATGTTATAAACGATGCCTTTTGCTGAAACCTTTTCACATATTATTGCAGTCTACTTGAGTTAAAAGACTGTAATAGGATATAAGTCTTGCATAGAAAAATAGAAAGTGGCCAGAGTCCATGCAGAAAAAGAAACAATACTTCAGTGTGAAATTACTTTATTTACATACAATCCAAGGGTTTGGGTTTAAAGTTTATGTTGCTTAGAGTAGGTTTACACAAGTGTAGTACATTATCTGTTTAAACTCATAAAACAGTTTACATTAAACATGAAGTAGAACAGTTAACTGGGGTGGGATGGTTTATTGAACACTACATAATTTTTCTACATACTTCCTTGTTGTCCATCTATAGCTATCGGCTATACATACTGGTACTGACGTTTATATGCTATGCTTCCTATCACATGTCACGTAAACCATTCAGTGTTGTTGCTGTAAGTTTACTTGAAACATCTATTCATTCATTCATTGTCAAGACTCGACAATCTATTCATATGACAGAGCTGTAGTATGACAGCATCTGATACACCAAATAATGTTAAAACATAATAGTTGCTTCAGTATACCATATAGTTAGTGTTATATATATTATAGTTATATTTGATATACATTATTAATATTAACTAATCCTACTACTTTATTAAGTACTAAACTATATGACTACTAGGATGAATATTAAGTACTAATAGAACATATTTATAAAAAGCTAAAGACAATATACTAGAATTCTTTATAACAACCAAACAACTTCTTTGTGTGTATATATTGTTTACAGAATGTCTTAGCTCCAAATTGTAATCTGTTAGAAGGCAATACCAATGATAATGGCAGTAAAAATGATCAATACTTACATCTAGTAGACCCAGGTGACTATGAACGGGGCTGGCCACCATTCAGTAAGTACATATTATACATGTACATTTATTATGATTGGTTCACTTCACTTATAGATGGTACGTATTGTAAGACTATCATTGGTGCTATTGACTATGCCTGGCTTTTTACATATGCTGTGTTTATGGTTGGGAGGTAAGAGAAGGTGAGGGAGGGTATGATTGGTTTTCTACTAGTCCATAGTCACTATACATGTGTCTTCTTTATAGTGGATTAATAGCTGATCGTGTCAATTTGAGATACTTTCTAACTGTTGGAATGATAGGTATTGTATTAGTCAATGTATGTTTGTATGTATCATGTGATACGTGGGTTGTACCTCTATAGGTAGTGGAGTATTTGTTGGACTACTAGGTGTGGCTTATTACGCTGAAATACATCATCTGGCTTATTTCATTGTTGTTCAGATTTTTGTGGGCATATTTGAGGTATGTCCTTATTTGGTCATTTTTTCATAAGATACTGTCATCCTTTAGTCCACAGGCTGGCCAGCAGTAGTAGCCATTATGGGTAACTGGTTTGGTAAACAACATCGTGGTCTTCTTTTAGGTATCTGGAACTCACATACTTCAGTTGGCAATATATTAGGAACAGCTGTACCATCAATATGGGCTAAAAAAGGAAAACCCTGGTACATTGTTTAGATAATGATATTAGTACAAACTATCTTTTATGTATAGTGCAATTTGATTGATTTTATAATGACAAGTGGGATGATGGAATTTGGCAGCAAATATGTTTACTTACTATTCAATCCAGTTTTATTGTGTTTCCAATTATAGGGGGTGGTCCTTTCTAGTACCTGGGTTTGTTATGATTGGTGTAGGCTTGATGATGTTTTTTTTCTTAATACTTGGTTAGTATTTGTTAGTTCATGTATCTATTAATACATCTGTCTATCCATTCCTTCACCCTCTCTTATCCATTGATCCATCCATTCCTCCACCCTCTCTCTCTTATCCATTCATCTCTATCCATTCCTCTACCTTCTCTTACCAATTCATCCATCCATTCTTCCATCCATTAGAGCCATCACATGTTGGTCTTCCACCTCCTGAGCATCATGTGGTAAGATATATTAACTAATGAACTGCAAATAGAACTGTTATATGACTGTTACATAGGATCAAAATATGGACAAGTCTTCTCAACCTTCTCGTACAAGAAATAGAAGTCAAAATGGAGATGATTCTAACTCATTGATGATGAGAGACAATGATAAAGAGAATGATGAAGTAAGTCAAGCATAGAGAATTTAGCACTAATATAGTTGTAATTTAAATTAGGTCTGGGATGAACAAAATAAAGATGAGAACACAGTGGATGAATATACTTCTCTTATAGAAAATAACAAATCTCATGAAAAAAACTATCGCAGCAGTATGATTGACAATAGTACACCTGATACTCATGAGGTGAAGGCTCCTGAAGTAAGTACATTATCTATACTTGTCTGTTTTTGACCTCCCTCTCCCTCTCTTTGTAGACAAAAAATAAGGCCATTAGTTTGTTAGGAGCACTCAAAGTACCAGTAAGTCTGAGAAATTGTGTGTCAAATATTCATATTGATTACTAAGGGAGTTATTGAGTTCTCAATTGCTCTTTTTTTTGCTAAACTGGTCGCCTATACCTTCTTGTTTTGGTTACCCTATTATCTTAATGTTCACAGTAAGTATGTGTAGATCATGCTCACATTATTCTATACAACACTGTAGCTGTTGGTGGTCATTATATTGGTGAACAAAAAGCTGATTTGTTAGCTACTTTATATGATGTCGGTGGTATTATTGGTAAATTACTGATGATTTATCGCATGATATTTTCATTATCTCTCCTCATCTTTCCTGTACATGTACATGTAGGTGGTATTTTTACTGGTGGTCTATCTGACATCATCAATGCCAGAGCTATATCTTGTGTTATAATGATGTACTTAGCTGTTCCTACTGTAAGTGTGTGTGTGTAATGGAGTCTTGATCAATAATCACAGTTTTTATTTTAATAGTTATTTATTTTTCGCTACATGGGACACGATGCAATTGGACTTACTATATGTCAGTAAAAATGATAAGTATCATTACTGTTCAGTACTGCCCTCTTTTTCTTAGTTCTTATCATGTTGAGTGGTACTTTTATTAACGGACCATATGCGCTCATTACGACAGCTGTATCAAGTGATCTAGTTAGTAATAAATTATAAAGTATCCCTTGACCAATCAAATTGTAGTATATGTACACAACTTAATAAGGGAATCTGATTGGTCAGTATATTTGATTACCTGGCTTTATGGGCTTTTTCTTTACTTTCCAATCATAATGTGGTTTTGCTTTTAATAGGTTAGAGTTCTTGACCAATGAATTATACCAGTTTGCAATAAAACATTCCAGTATGTGCTCAAACTTTATAGCAACAGCTTTTAGGTTTCTAAATTATGTATTCTCCTTGGTTCTGGTCCTTTTTACCTGTATTAAGAGTTTGTATAGCCTTGCATTAAGTCTTTTGTATACAAAGTGACTTATGCTCTCAGTTATAATGTATGAATTCTATGTCTCTTAGGGAACACACAAGTCACTTAAAGACAATCAGAAAGCTAAGGCTACAGTGGGTGCTATTATCGATGGTATGGGATCTTTAGGGGCAGCATTTGGTCCCCTAGTAACAGGATGGGTCTCTGATTTCTTTGTAAGTTTACTCAAAATTTGTTCAATATAATTTTTTATCAATTTATCAATGTAGGGGTGGGACAATGCTTTTAATGTCCTAATGGTATCCTGTTTCCTGTCTTCCTTGGTAAGTGTCATCAAGCATATTATGTACAGACGAACCCAGAAAGATATCAATGGAGATATTGGATCAAATATACTATACATTGTACTATGTTTGTACTATTATACTATGCTGTACTATATTGTACTGTGCTGTACTATATTGTACTGTGTTGTACTATATTATACTATGCTATACTATATTGTACTATGCTGTACTATATTGTACTATGCTGTACTATATTATACTATGCTGTACTATATTGTACTATGCTGTACTATATTGTACTATGCTGTACACTATATTGCAGATGCTTAGTAGATTAGTTGTTCGTGAAGTTCGGAACTTTTACAACGTCATCAAAGTCTGGAGAGAGAAACAAAAGGAAAGGTTAATAATACAATAACTACGAGTATTTTATCATATATATATATATATATATATATATATATATATATATATATATATATATTTCTCATAAATTATTATGCTCCATTTAGGAAGAGCTACCAAGTTTTCACAAGTACTAAAGATAATATCTGTGACTCTTATATGTAGCAGCTTTACTAACATATATAGTGTGCAAAATATATATTATATTATATAATATGTCGTAATGATTATTATTATAATTGTAATTTATACAGCAAATTGTAATTCAATTGTAATTTATATAAACCGGATCCAATTACCGGCATGTACTTCCTGACTTGAGTAACTTAGCGTTTACTGTTCGAACAAGAAATGAAAACAGAACTTGCCGAAGAAAGTGAGATGCATACAGAGTGTTGGGAGGCGGAAAGACATCGTAAAGTCGTCTGGAAAAAGGTACCATTAGGAGCATGGCTACTGAGCTATCTAGGTGTCTTCAATTGCTATTCAAGTAAAAGGTATAAAGAGAAATATTCATACGACACAGGAAATCCATCCTGTAATAAGAAATAATTATTAATACTGTACTCTATATTTTAAACCATAAACATTAGAACCTAACTGTATTAATTTTGCATTGGAGTGTACACTTCCTCTCATAGAAATGACTGCTATGTAATAATGAGGAATTTAATTTGACTACTATGTGTTACTTACACATTGTACTGTACTCATTGTTTTCCATACAGCTATCGACTATATATATTTGTGCTGACATTTTTATGCTATACTTCTTATCACATGTCACGCAAACCATTCAGTGTAGTAGCTGTAAGTTACCATTATCATTGTGTCGTCCATCATCTTGTCCATCCATCCATCGGTCTATGCTTTTGTCCACCCAAAAATCTCACAATATTCTATATTTCTGCCTCTGTAGTGAAAACAATTGTTGTAGTTAAATATTAAATTTTTTATAATATTTTCTCGATTAACATTTCATGAGCATGAATTGTATAGAGGTGTTGGTTAAAACCTTTCAATCTAGACCTCAAATATTTTGATCACTAATAACCTTATATTGATATTATATCAACATTATACTAATAAGTTGACAATAGTGTCACTTCTATAGTATACATATACATATGTATGTATACATACTACTATGAAAACTAACATGTTATTAAACAACTAATTTGTAAGGGTAATTTGTAATCTGGCAATTAATCACTTCATAATTTGTTGATCGATGTGTTGTTCTGTACAAAGCAAAGAAACTAGTTATACAGTGACTAATTCATATGATGAATATTACATTCCATAATAAATCAAATTAGTTTTTAAAGTGACATTAATTTTACAGTTCAAACTCCAGAATGATTTTAGTTTTCGTTTTTGATTTAGTTCGTATTTCAAAAAATGTTTTAGTTCTAGCTCTTAGTTATTTAAGGTCAATAGCATGTACTATAAGTACTTTCAGTTTCAGTTTTAGTAAACTAAAAGAATATTTTCTGGAGAAGGGAAACATCTAGATTCAATTAATAAAATTACAAGTTATTACATAAAATGAACCGGACAGGTTGCGAGAAATTTGTAACTAATATCAGGTACGGATGACAGATATATTTGATTGTCTTAAGTCTTTCTTGATGTTTTTTTAGCCTTAAAGTCTTGATTATAATGGTGTACAAAATGTCATGAAAGACATTTGATTGTTCCTGCACAAATTAGTACGCCAACAAATTTTCAGTAACTAAGCCTCTGATGTTTCCCTACTCCAGAAACATTTGTAAAAGAGAATTATATTGTCATATCAACTGTCTGGTTTATCAGCTGTGTTAGTTAAAGTCCCACTTTTGTAAAGGCTGGATGGAAAAATTGTGTGTCGTCAAATTTTGCCTAACAAAATCTTTGTTTCTTTTTTGGCTCCACCCACATTCATGTAATATTATTAACCCAATAGAATGTTCTGGCCCCTAATTGTACATTATATAATCAACTAATTTATGGTAATATCACTAATGATGAGCTAATGGAACGGTCCCTTGATGTTCGTGATGTAGATCCTAATAATTACATCAATGGATGGCCTCCGTTTAGTAAGTGAGCTTATTGACTGTATTAGAGGAAATAAATGTATTGTTTCTTTTCAAAAGATACTCGTCATTGTAAGAGCATTATTGGAGCTGTGGACTATTCTTGGCTTTTTACATATGCTATATTCATGGTTGGTAGGTAAGGGAAAGAGAGGAGGAGGAGGAAGAGGAGAGAGAGAGAGAGAGAGAGAGAGAGAGAGAGAGAGAGAGAGAGAGAGAGAGAGAGAGAGAGAGAGAGAGAGAGAGAGAATAAGTTTGATGTCTGTATCAAATAATTTATCTATCTTTCTTTATAGTGGATTAATAGCTGATCGTGTCAATTTGAGGTATTTTCTGACTATTGGAATGATAGGTATTGAATCAATATGTGTCATGTGATACCTTTGTACCTTTGTAGGTAGTGGAATATTTGTTTCCCTACTGGGTGTGGCTTATTACGCTGAAATCCATCATCTGGCTTATTTCATTGTTATACAAATTTTTGTGGGCATATTTGAGGTACTTTAGACATTTCTATTGGTCATAATGAGCTCCTTTTTAGTCCACAGGCTGGCCAGGAGTAGTAGCTGTTATGGGTAACTGGTTTGGTAAAAGACACCGTGGTCTATTTCTAGGCATTTGGAACTCACATACTTCTATTGGTAACATATTGGGAACAGCTGTACCATCAATATGGGCTCAAAAGGGAAAACCCTGGTAAAAAATCTTAATAATTGATATGGCACGGTATATACTTTGTAATTTATAGGGCGTGGTCATTTTTGGTGCCTGGATTTATAATAATACTGATGGGTATTAAGATTTTCTTCTTTTTAGTAACAGGTATGTTTGTAAGCTATCAAATTAGACCCTACTCTCTGCTGATGCATGAGAAAGGCCTGTGAATGTTATATGAGGAAGCCGTATATAAATGTTGTAAATGAGTAAACCACTACTCCTCCACATTTCAATGCATCTTTAGATCCATAGATCACAAGTATTGAGTCAGAAAACAATTTAATGAATTTATCATGTTAATATTAATGATTTCATTGCTTCTTTAGCATAATAAAACTAGTACTAACTTAACTAGTACTACTACAAAGATTGAATCTGATTCGAGTTATTTTAAATTCAATCATTTGTAGTCTTTTTGTTCTTGCACACCAGCAAAGAGAATTATCTACCACAATAGATTAGTAATCATGATGTGTCTTCAATTCATCTGACCATTGTTCTATTCACTAGATCCAGTTCATGTTGGATTGCCTCCTTCCAAACAACACTTGGTGAGTCCCTCAAATAAGACAATTAAATATTAAAATAAAAACCAAAACCTCAAGGAATCTGAAGATTCTGTGTCCTCTCAAACCGAACAAAATGATAGTATGAACTCAGACACTGTTCCAGTTCAAGAAGCTGAGAGACAATCTTTTTCTCTAACAGAGAGACATGTAAGATAAAATAAAGATACTAATATGATATGGTTTGTCTGTTAGTATCAAAGTGACACTGAGGATGAAGAGACTCGACTTATTGAGACAAATGATCAAGGCATTATAAATACTAACGATGAACCAACTGAACCACCTGAGGTAGTTGAACCTTTTTATATGATTTCCTGTCTCATATTCAATCCATTTACCCAAAGAAAGGGAAAGCCATTAGTTTGTTAGGAGCTCTGAAAATACCAGTGAGTGAATAGTAATAACATTTTAATTGTATTATCAATTTTTAAAGGGTGTGATTGAGTTTGCTTTGTCATTATTTTTTGCTAAAATGGTTGCATATACCTTTTTGTTTTGGTTACCATACTATGTGGCATATCATCGTAAGTGGAAACAGTACATTTATAACATTATACTATAATAATGTTATAGGTATTGGTGGTCGTTTTGTTGGTGAACAAAAAGCTGATCTGTTAGCTACATTATATGATGTTGGTGGTATTATTGGTGAGTTACTGATGATTATAAAGTTACTCACTCTCTCTCTCTCTCTCTCTCTCTCTCTCTCTCTCTCTCTCTCTCTCTCTCTCTCTCTCTCTCTCTCTCTCTCTCTCTCTCTCTCTCTCTCTCTCTCTCTCTCTCTCTCTCATGCTCTTTCAAATTGAAGGTAGTATTTTTACTGGTGGTCTATCTGACATCCTTAATGCTAGAGCTATATCTTGTGTTATAATGATGTACTTAGCTGTTCCTACTGTAAGTGTGTGTGTGTACATCCTCATAGAATAATCTTAAAGTACTATCATTATACTATAGAGCAAATATCATATCTTTTCACTTTTATTTAACAGACAAAACAGGATGTCCATCACATAATATTTTTTCTATCATTCTTGTTTTTTTAGTTATTTTTATATCGTTATTTGGGACATACATCATTAGCAGCTTCCATAGGTATATACATCACAATATTATTGTCTTGTTAACACTCTTTATTATATACAGTACTTATTATATTAAGTGGTACCTTTATTAATGGACCATATGCTCTAATCACCACAGCTGTATCAAATGATCTGGTGAGTAATTAATATTCATAAATAGTTGCTTATGCAAACTAATCTCTTGTCTACTATAGGGAACACACAAGTCACTTAAAGACAATCAGAAAGCTAAGGCTACAGTGGGTGCTATTATCGATGGTATGGGATCTTTAGGGGCAGCATTTGGTCCCCTAGTAACAGGATGGGTCTCTGATTTCTTTGTAAGTAGTCAGTCTAACATCTTGTGATTCCATTATTCTGTTAATTTCAGGAATGGGACAATGCCTTCTATGTATTAATGGGCTCCTGTTTTCTGTCTTCTCTTGTAAGTGATGTGTCAGTAGTTATAAGAAGAAATCATATAAATGTGTCATTGGTGTACATGTACATATTTGTGTTTGCATAGATGTTGACTCGGCTGCTTATAAATGAGATAAAAGGTTTCTATAGACAATTTAGAAACTGGAGAATAATAAGAACAAGAAGGTATTAATGTATTATGAAAATATCTTATTTGATTATAAATATCTTATACAATATTATTAATAATGGACCTCAATGTAATAATATTTGTTGCTGTAGTTTGACCTCATATTAATAAGTGTCTTTTTCAGTGAACCAGAAGAAGATGTTGTGCTAAATAATGTAACAACTGATGAATCTGAAATATAGTTCAAGACTAACATCATATAATATTTTAAACTGTTCTACAAGAATGAAATAATTAAAATAATATATAATGCCGACTTATTTTACATAATATCACACTCATCTACTGTTGTTTAAATTAACTATCATTTGTTGACACCGGCTCGTACAAACTACAGAGTTAACGGAGACGGACTGCTGAAACCAATTGCTGAATCAGCCTACAGGTTACAGCTGCAAAAAGGGAGTGGCTGAATATAGAAAACACGTGCAGATATTTGGCTGGTTCGTTATTCGTATTAAATTTTTTGTATACGCACATAAAGGAAGGTAAGTTAGTACGAGTTGATATTTTATAATTTATCAGTGCTTCTTATAGGCAAAGAGGAAATGGACGCCACTTATCAGTGAGTCATTTTTGTTGTTTTCCTTATTGTGTTTGTACAAGTATTTGTATCTTCCATGTTATAAAAATACAACTGTCTTACACCTATAATGTTATAAGTGTATAGCTTAACAGTTAAGTTGTTTACTTCTGCAAAATGAAATCAAAAATATTATATTGACAAGAGTCTAGACTACTTTAAACCTCAATATAATTATATTAATTCATGTAGAGATATAGAGTTTCAGTATGGTGTGCTGTTAGTGTCAAAATGTTTGGATGATTGTGTGAGTGGTATTGTCAGTGTTATGGTCTACACTGTATTAAACGCTACCTCAAACCTTCTTAAACCTTAAACAATGGAGTGTACATTGCACAACTAGCAATGAGCCACTCCCATTATTGCAATATTAACAGACATCATGGTATCATCAAAGTAGAACAGTTCATTCCTTGTACATAAGACACAATATCGGTCGTGTTTTCTTGATATAAAGAGCTACACACACACACACAAACAGTTTGCCTTTTGCATTGTGTGTAAGGATGTGAACATCTTTTTAATTCCATCATGGTTTTTCACATACTTATGGCATTTAAAAAGTTTACATAGTGCACTCTTAAAAAGAACCTCTAAAGTGTTAAGGATAGGTCTGTGGCTTGTAACTTGAGATGATTGACTTTTTTCAAGTGTCATTGTGCTAACTTATAACATAATTATATATATTATAATTATAATACTGATTCATATTAAATATTGAATTGGTGTCATCTGTTATGGTAAGATATCCATTTATTGTACTATAACTGTACCACTAGTCTATCAGTTTCTTTCCAATTTAATGTATAAATCCTTGAGTACTTTTGTGCTTCACACACATGTCCTGTTCTACATGCATCTGAGAGACTTCTCTTAGCATTTTTTGATCGAGAGCTTATAACTATAATTTTTAAGTAATAATAGTACACTCACAAAGTACACTGACTTGATTTGATGTCTCTAGTTATAAAGACATATTTCATTGCTTCTTTAGGATTTTATATCTACTCCCAGGTTGTTTGTTAACATTCTTCATGATTATATTCACTGTATGTATCCTCTACCATACCTGTGTATGTTGTCGTAAAAAACCACTACCACGGGTATCAACTAACAAGCCTCATCAAAGTCCAGTGATATCACCAAAACAGCCATGTCCAGAGGTATTACCATCCATGACACCACCCTCTTCACCCTATTCGAAAAGAAAAGAGTCTGGATCTCCCACATCATATGAGGGAAATTCACCTGAACATATTGAGCTTCAAGAAATGTCTCCTTTTACTGAAATCTCAGTAATTGCTCTTAATAAATCTAATAAAGTGTGGTTAGGTGAGTTTACTAATGTAACCTACTTTGAATAAAAACTTAAGCAAATAAAGGAATACTAGATATTTTGACTTAATCGATTTAAATTGTGATTTCTGAAAGTGCAATGTGTTGATAACCAGATCTAATCTTTTTTTGTAGGTAGAGACAGTAATGGTGAATCTTTCGCTGTAAAATCGACATACGATGAAGCCTCATTTGAAAGAGAAGTATTGATAAATAAGAGTTTATCACATGAAAATATTCTATGCTTTATCAGAGCTTATAGATGTAAGTATACAATAATAAACTAATGATGGAATTATATTTGATTGGTGTAAGTGTTTTCATTCCATTTACAGATGATCTAGAATGCTGCTTAGTTTTCCAATATCACAGTAAAGGAAATTTGTGGAAATTCTTAACAACATCTCCACTGATTGAATTTGACCGTGCACTGAATATGGCAATATCTTTGACACAGGGTCTAAATTACCTTCATAACATTGGTACGTAATGTTGAATCGTTAATGATATACTCCCTTCTTCTCACCTCTTCTGTCTCTTTTCCTTTTTTCCATCTCTTCCTTTCTTCTTTCTCCTCCTTTAAGCATTTGTAGCTCACAGGGACATTAAGTCTCATAATGTTCTTGTGAAATCGGATGACACATTATGTCTCTGTGATTTTGGTCTAGCTATTAGAAGAGCAGGTGACAATCATGTTGATTTGATCCCAACAAACAAACTTGCTGGTATGTTAATATATAAAATTTATACCCACGAAATATACCACGTATACAGTATAATTTTATATTGCTATATGCTCTTTCTTCTATTATAGGTACAAAACGCTATATGAGCCCTGAGATTCTTAAAGAAGTAATGGACTTTGAAGTATTTTCAGAATACAAGATGGCTGACGTTTATTCCTTTTCTTATGTCTTATGGGAATTATTTCATTGTAAGTTTGTATTCTTTACAATCACCAAGCATTTAAATTTGTCATCCAGGTACGACAGAACAGTATGTAGCTCCACTACAAAAAGAACTCCCCCCTGGACCTACTGTTAGTTCCATGAGGGAGCTCGTTTGCAGAAATAAAAATAAGACCTTTTATACCACCTAGTTGGTATGATAATGAGGTTAGTAGAGTTGATGTGATATGATGTGATGTTTCTTACAGGTCTATCATCCAATTATATACTTATTAGAAATATCATGGACTGCTGTTCCACGAGACAGACTGTCAGTTGAATCTATTTTAGACTTTTTGCAAAATCTCCTGAATTAATTAATAATAATTGTTGTTATTTTTTATACTCAATAAAATTAATTGCTTAATTACACCCACGCAAATAATATCACACTTTCTAAATTTGCAAGTATGGCTGATCGACAAGTTGTTTGGAACGTCTTCTCTTCTCTTACCATCCCGATATTGGTGCTAATAGTTGCCGTCTTGTTAGCCTGGTACAAGTAAGTCTGTACTAATGATTGTTTCATTAATAATTTATATATATATATAGATTTGCCTACGCACCTTATCAGTTTCAGTTCTTTAAAAAACTCGGCATACCTCATCCACCTGTGACACCATTTGTTGGAAATACACGTCAATTACAGAAGCTAGTATGTAAATTTAATAATTTATGACTTTTATCAGTGTAGCTGCTACCATTCAGCCATACAAAATTAGTAGGTGTGGCTTTCAGCACCAGGTTTTTATTTCTTACCTATAATCTATTGTATCCTATATAGGGTGCTCTAGAAGCTTACAAGAAATGGATAAAGGAGTATGGCAAGGTCTGTGGGTACGTTATAATAGACAACTAGTAATGTTTTTTATGTATATACCTATCTTTAAATAGTTATTACATTGGAGCCTTTCCTCGTTTTATTATTGCTAATCCTGACTTATTGAAAGATATTATGGTGAAAGAATTTGACAAGTTTTCTGAGAGACGTGTATGTTATGTTTAGTTTTGTTAGGCTCTTATCTCTCTCTCACACACACACATTTTAGATCGGTTCAGAATCCCTTTTCAGAGCTGCTCGTAAACACATTCCTCCTGATCTTTTAACAATGAAAAGTGAAAGATGGAAACAGACAAGACCCATTATCACTCCTGCTTTTTCTACCCGAAAGCTGAAACTGGTGAAGCATAAGCTGATCTTTTCTAAATATTTATCTTTTATTTAGATGGTACCACTAGTGGAAAGAAGCTGTGATTCTTTACTTAATAAATTGAAGGAAGTATGTAAAACTGATTGTAGTGTAGATATATGGAGGTTAGTGACTACTTTGTTATTATATTGTTATTTGCTTTGTGACATGATAGGATATTTGGTCAGTTCACTATGGAGACGATCCTAGCAACAGCATTTGGTCATCAAGTGAATATATTAAATGGAGAGGGAGATGAAATGACAAAGGCAGCTGGTTCTGTGTTTGGATTGTTTGTAAATCATAATCTGTTATGGAATTCTACCATCATCTGTAAGGAAATGTAATAATGTTTTGTTCTCTCACTCTCTCTCTCTCTCTCTCTCTCTCTCTCTCTCTCTCTCTCTCTCTCTCTCTCTCTCTCTCTCTCTCTCTCTCTCTCTCTCTCTCTCTCTCTCTCTCTCTCTCTCTCTCTCTCTCTCTCTCTCTCTCTCTCTCTCTCTCTCTCTCTCTCTCTCTCTCTCTCTCTCTCTCTCTCTCTCTCTCTCTCTCTCTCTCTCTCTCTCTCTCTCTCTCTCTCTACTTTAGCTCAGCTTCCTTTTCTGGTACCTGTTAGTCAATTTATTGGACGTCGTATTAATGTAGCAAGCCAATTTTCAAACCTCATTGATATTGCCTTTCACCTTGTTGAAAGTAGAAGAGCAACATTGGAAACAACCAAAGTTGTCAATATTTAATTTTTCAAAACTAACCATACGTTTTTACAGACCAAAGACTTTCTTCAACTCTTGCTTGAAGCAAGAGCAGAAGACATCGAAGACCTACCTCCATCTTCAAAGAAAACATTGTCAGATGAAGAGATAGTATCTCTTAGTATTGGCTTTATTCTAGCTGGTTATGAGACTACAAGTAATTGTCTGGCATTTACAGCCTACCTATTAGCAATTAATCCCGACAAACAAGACATACTACTTCAAGCTATTGAAGACTATCTCCAAGAAAATGAGGTGTGGTTATATGTGCATTTCCTTCATCACTTCTTTATTATGGAGCATATCCTGTACATAAAGGAATTGTATTGGAGTATAAAGGATAAAATTAGGAAGACCAGGTACTGTTGCTGTAGTCCTTTTGTGAAAAATGGATGTTTCTTTGGATATGATAGTAAATAACATAAATTTCTGGTGTTCCTGTGTACCAGTACAATTCCTTTTAGTCTAATATTAATTGTATCTGCTAAGTTTAGTGATTTTAAATTGTACAGATTTAGCGAGTTTTTAACTTTTAGCAAGTTTTCACTTTTTAGAGACAGAGCTGACCTCATTCCATAGTTGTTATATAAAAGTTTCTACTTAAAATCAATGACAACCAAATACCCAAATTATTAGTATTGAATCTGGAAATTCAATGAAGAAAAGAGAGTGTGGACAAATTCGCATCCAAAGCTGGTTTCCCTCCCTTTACCTTGAGACCTTAATACTAAATAGTTAGACCTTTTTGATAACTTAGAAACTGCTAAGTGTCCTAAAGCACAACACTGAATAATATTTGCCAGCCCCTCCCACTTCCTACAAGGGGACATTTATCTACGCAAGATTAGAACTATATAGTCTGTCATTAATAACTGACATTGTTTTTTAGGAAGCATCTTGTTATGATATTGCTCAGAATGTACAATATTTAGACTGGGTCATACAGGAGTCGTTAAGGATGTACTCACCAGGTGCAAGGTATATGACATCTATAAAATAATTATTATAAAATTTATTTATATTCCTTTAGAACATTACGATGTTGCAATGAGACTTGTACAATTCAAGGCATAACATTTCCCAAAGGAAGCACTATTTATGTTGCCATTCAACAAATTCATTATTCACCTGACTACTGGGACCAACCTGAAATGTTTCGACCAGAACGGTACATTTTCTTGATTCTATTTGTAATAAATTCATGTGTGTACATGTAGGTTTAGCCCCAAGGAGAAGGAGGGTCGTCACCCCTTGTGCCACTTGCCGTTTGGATGGGGACCACGTAACTGTATCGGAATGAGATTTGCTTTAATGGAAGCTAAGATGGCACTGGTTAGTATACTAAAGAAATACAAGTTTGAGAGAGCTGTTGATACTCAGGTGACTAAAATGAAATATGATATATGACAGTGTATTATTGTAACTGTAGGTTCCTCTTAAAACGACACTTGGTATAACACAAATTCCTGTTGATGGTATTTTTATTAAAGTTGTTGAAAAATTCACTTAAAAGTTTTTTTTTGCTTGAAATTTGTATTTTTAGCGATTTTTTTACAATAATTTAATTAATCAATTACATGACGTCAGAAATCAGAGCCCTTGTAGCAGCGACTCAATATGGCTGGTATCGAAATACACGAATCTGGATTTTCTTTTCTCACAATTCCGATCCTGTTTCTGTTGGCTACTAGTTTGACTGTTCTGGTAGCCTGGTACAAGTAAGTGAAATTTCCAATGATCATTTGACGTTTCACATGATCTAGGTTTGCATATGCACCTTACCAGTTCTTTAAAAAACTTGGTTTATCGCATCCACCTGTGACACCATTTATAGGAAATACTCACGAGCTGCAAACACTGGTAGGTATAATATTTTAATATCTTGCTAGTTTTAAATATTGTATTGATATATTTAATTGCTATTGTTATAAATCTTGATTTGTTTTGTTTAGGGAGTTATTGAAGCTTACAAGAAATGGATAGAAAATCATGGAAAAGTTTTTGGGTAAGTTGGAAAAGATAATTTTTTAAAATAAACTTTTGTTGAAATTGAGATATCATCTAGTTGGTCAGGCAGCACTAGTCTCAAATGATCACCCAATGTCTCTCCACTGGAAACATTAGGTGATGTGAGACTCTTAGACAGAATATCCATGTTTTGTTAATGTTTAAAGTTGAGGATATGTAGACCAGTATCAGTATACACAACAGTTTCTTCCTGATCTTATAGGCTTTGTTGATGGGAAATTATCATATTAATATGTTAATAGGTATTATATTGGTGCTACTCCTTGGTTCTGTATTGCTGATGCTGACATGTTGAAGGACATAATGGTGAAACAGTTTGATAAATTTGCAGACCGGAGTGTATGTTGTTTGCATTATTGATATTAAACATTTTAATGTAATGTTTTTTAATTTGTTTTAGATTGGTCATGACGCTCTTCGAAAAATTGGCAACGATATGCCACCTGACTTATTTTTCATGGAAGGAGAACAATGGAAACAGACAAGAAACATCATCACTCCGTGTTTTACTGCAAAGAAACTAAAGCTTGTAAGTAAACATCAAGAAATAGTAGCCTCAAAATTTGCTGTAGATGATACCTACAATTGAAAGACACACAGTGTCTCTGGTTGAAAAAATGGAGGAACTAAGCAAAGTAGAAGGCAGTAGTGATCTATGGAGGTAACAATAATGTATGACAGTGTAATCTTAGTTGATTTCTTTAATTCTAAGGACCTATAATTCGTATACAATGGAGACACTCTTAGCAACTTCATTCGGTCATGAAGTGAACATTTTGAAGGGAGAAGGTGACGATTTCACTGAGGCAGCAGAAGGGATTTTTGCTGCTTTTGGAAGCAATAAAGTTATTTGGTTGGACACGATATTATGTAAATAAATAGTTCAGATATTTTTGACTTCTCCGCTTGTTTTTATAGCCCAGCTGCCATTTATGATCCATGTCACTCGGTTTCTTGGTCGCCGCATTGATATGTCAAAAAGAATAAAAATGCTTCGAGGTCTGTGCTTGCAACTTGTTCGAAACAGAAAACAAATAAAAGATCAGCAAATGGTAAGAAACCATTTGAATACTGTATTTCCTTTCTTTCTATTTTAGAACAAAGATTTTCTTCAACTACTTATGGACGCTTCAACTGAGAGTTCGTCCACCACTATGAATGACGAGGAGATTGTCTCAGTATGTATAGGCTTTATTTTGGCTGGTTATGAGACCACAAGTAGCCTACTGACTTTTACATCATATCTGCTAGCACTCAACCCTGACATTCAAGATAAGTTATGTCAAATTATTGAGGACTATTATCAGGAGAATGAGGTAAGGGCTAAAACTAACAAATAATCACCTCAGTTATTTTTGACCTCTATAGGACACTCCTCTTTATGAAGCTTCTCATGACATTCCTTATTTGGACTGGGTGATTCAAGAATCATTGAGGGTTATACCACCAGCTGTTAGGTATGGTATTATCACAAACAAGTTGATTTTGTGTCTAAAACTTCTAACTTTAAACTGCTCAAGTTTATCATATATACTAATTTTAACAATTTATATAGACTGTATTACAATCCAATCAAAATTATTTAACACATGCAAATTTATAGTGTTATGTGTTGATAACAGTTAGGAGAGTAGTACCAGACACCTAATGGGTAGTTATTAGATAAAGACAAATTAAATGAATAGTTAAATTTAATTTTTGACCTTCACTACACAAGGTACACAAGCCATTCTTTACAATGACTTTTAGAGTGTGTGGAATATAGAGATAGAAACAATGTAATATATACAACATGATTAGTGCTATGATACATTTGTGACAGTAATGTCACAGTACATTGAATAGTACCTCATCACATATAAAATTAGGACATGAGTCACTATATATACCTTACAGAACTCGACGCTTTTGTACAGAGACTTGCACTATTAATGGTGTAACGATTCCTAAGAACTCTTATGTTTATATCGCCATGCATCCTCTGCACTACTCACCAGAGTTTTGGGACAAGCCTGAAGAGTTTCGTCCAGAAAGGTTTGAAGAGTTAAGTCTATTATAAAACAATATTAATACTACACACACAGGTTTAGTCCTGAAGAGAAGGAAGGTCGTCATCCTATGTGCTATATGCCATTTGGATGGGGTCCACGTAATTGTCTTGGAATGAGGTTTGCTCAAGTAGAAGCAAAAATGGCACTGACAGCTTTGCTGAGAAAGTTTAAGTTTGAAAAAACTCCTGAAACCGAAGTGAGTGACACATAACAATACAATTGTTTTTATTGTTACTTTGTAAAAAGATTCCACTTAAGACCAAAGTTGGAATTTCACAAGGACCCGCTAATGGAGTGTTTTTAAAAGTTGTCAAAAAATAAAGACTTGAGTTGTTTTTTTTTGTTCTAGACTCAGTTATGAATAATAATTCTAATGATCAATTTTCTATTGTTTTGTTAAATTAAAACCAATCATTATTTGAATTGATTTACTAAACCCCAAACATTATTATTGTTTAAGCAAAAGACATTTCTTATTGATTTTCTATAATTATTAAAATTGAAAATTGAATTTAAATATATAAATCTATCTTTAAAATATGTACACATAATATGATGTAATGTGTTGCCTCCATTTATGCTAAATACAGGTAGACATGCCACGTGTTTCAATAAAGCAAAAAAGGAAGCCATGTTAACCACATAATATGGGCTGACCACTACAATAATAAAGTTATTATCCGTTTAGTAGACAGCACTTTATCACTTCTGAAACTTTGAGAGCTTCCTGTTGTCATAAAATGCTTCATTTTTACTAATTTAGTTATGAATATTTATAGCTTCTTATTGAGTTTGTTAAGATCACCCTCGTTATATTAAATTTATTAAGAGGTTACCAGGGTCAAAACTTTAAACTAACATTTTTATGTTGTTATAAAGAGTTCTTGCCATCCAGTTCCTTTTATATTTTTTTCATAATTATTTTTACTTTATTAATTTAGCTGGAATGTGACAAAACTTTTTCTTATTAAAAGTGTTATTATTCATAATACGAAGAACTTGATGACGCTTTAATTAATTAGTTAGTCATAATGATGATACTTTAGTATGACGAAGGAAATACGGAGGTTCACGGATGGAAACAGGCATCTCTCTCTTTTTTGATTGAACACCCATCACAAAAATTAAAGAAAATGGCGGGATAGCAAAACTGTTGTTGTGAGGTAGCTTGTAAAATTCGTAAGCACGAAACTTCAAATGTGTACAATAGTATGACCTCTTAAAAATTACGTGTTCTCTTTCAGAGAAATGCGTAACGATTAAATTAGACAAATACATAGGCGCCAACTTTTTCAAACTAAGTTTGGGGGCGCAAGCCACACCCCTTAATATTGTGAGAACCATACCCACTATGATAATAGATGACTTCACAACAAGTTTAAGCAGACTTCTGAAGCAGCAGCGGCCACATCATGTACAAATATCATGTATATATATGGCATTAACATTTATTATATTATTAACAGTTCATTAACATCGGTCCTGTGAATCACAATAAGCTAGCTGTCAATTTTTGTCAGATCTAGCTTTGGGACAAATCAATAGAGCTGTAGTAACCCTTTGGAGACATGGTGACAGAGCTGTTAGATTGGGGACAGTTGGTACCTATTCAAATCAGAAAGTTATGAGTTCAATAAAAGCTTAAAAATCAATGAAGCGCTGTATCAGAAAATCCATACAATATGTTATGATATTTTTGGAGATTTCTGGTAATTTGCTTAAGATAAAAATATTTCTAAAATATTCTTAAAGCATTTTATGCAGGAGAACCAATTTTTAAACAAATTTAGAAAATCAAAATTAAGACTGTAACTCATTAAAATAACTTTAAAAATCTTTGATATACATAAGTATTCTGTCAGTTCATACTTATAGGTTTGCAATATAATTTAATTTTTGAAAGCCTTAAAGGTTACAGTAATAAGTTTTACATTTCCTTTTGCCTGAGTAAAATGCCTAATGAAAATAGAGAGAGTGTTTTCTCTCTCATTACTCTACCTTTACTAGTACAATTCGTGTTTGCTGCTAGTATAGTTGTCCTATTATCCTGGTATAGGTAAGTCAATTGATATAGTAGTAATAATAAGTTATTGTA
The DNA here is from genome assembly GCA_963693285.1 of Xestospongia muta. Lineage (NCBI taxonomy): Eukaryota > Metazoa > Porifera > Demospongiae > Haplosclerida > Petrosiidae > Xestospongia > Xestospongia muta. Next base: position 11,184,818 of record OY848918.1, read on the forward strand.
CATACTCCAGGTTTGCCTATGTTCCTTATCAGTTCTTTAAAAAACTGGGCATACCTCATCCTCCTGTGACACCTTTTGTAGGAAATACACATGAACTACTAAAACTGGTATAATTATTATGTCTGTTTATTGTAACAAGGACACACCTTTTAGGGAGTAAACAAAGCATACAAAAAATGGGTTCAAAAATATGGAAAAGTTTTTGGGTATTTCAGAATTATTTATGGCCAATATATGATGTGTGTAATATTAGATATTATGTTGGTGCCACTCCTTGGTTTTGTATTGCTGATGCTGACATGTTGAAGGATGCAATGGTGAAACAGTTTGATAAATTTGCAGACAGAAGTGTATGTTGTTATTATGGTCATTGGTGATCATAACGGATTACTTTGCTTTATAGTTCAATCAAGATGCTATTCGAAAAATTGGTAATGATAAACCACCTGACTTATTTTTCATGGAAGGAGAACAATGGAAACAGACAAGAAATATCATCACTCCATGTTTCACTACAAAGAAACTAAAGCTTGTAAGTTATTAGACATTAAAAAATTTAAACAGTAATTTGTTGTAGATGGTACCGATAATTGAAAGACACACAGTGTCTCTGGTTGAAAAAATGGAGGAACTAAGCAAAGTAGAAGGCAGTACTGACCTATGGAGGTAACAATAATGTATGACAGTGTAACCTAAGTTACCTTTCTAAGGACATTTAATTCATTTACAATGGAGACACTCTTAGCAACTTCATTTGGTCATGAAGTGAACATATTGAAGGGAGAAGGAGATGAATTTACAAAGACAGCAGAAGGAATTTTTGCTATGTTTGGAACTGGTCTAGTTGTATGGATTGATACTATACTATGTAATTGCTCATAACAATATTACTTTATTACTTTATTACTTCATATTTCTCTCTTTTTATGTGTTCTTTAGCTCAAATACCTTTTATGATCTTCCTGACTCGACTACTTGGTCGACAGCACAGAGTTTTTAAAAATTTTTGCCTTCTTCGTAAAATTTCTTTACAACTCGTTCAAAACAGAAGACTAATGTCTGACACTTCTATGGTAATAATCTGAAATAATTGACTATAATATTTTTGTAGAACAAAGATTTCTTACAGCTTGTAATGGATGCTAAATCAAACGAGATGACAGACACATCAGAATCCATAGAAGCAAGTACTGTTGATGAGGAAATAGTCTCTGTGTGTATTGGGTTTATCTTAGCTGGTTATGAGACAACAAGTAGCTTACTGACATTTACGACCTACCTATTAGCACTCAATCCAGCTGTACAAGATAAGTTATGTCAAGCTATAGAGGACTATTACCAGGAAAATGAGGTGTGTAGTAAAGACTTATAAGTTGTTGTTAATGTTGAGATCTAGGATTCTACACTTTATGATGCTTCCCACAACATAGCATATTTGGACTGGGTCATTCAAGAATCACTAAGAGTACTTCCCCCTGCAGCTAGGTATATGGCTTGTACAAGCAGTTTTTTTGATGCTTCAATTTCTCCATTAGAACTAGACGTGTTTGCACAGAGACTTGCACAATAAATGGTGTGACAATTCCTAAGAACTCATATGTTTATATTGCCATACAACAGCTCCACTACTCATCGGAGTATTGGGATGAACCTGAACAGTTTCGTCCTGAAAGGTTAGAATAAAGACTATGATGACAATGTAGATAGTCTGTGCCCATTTGCAGGTTTAGTCCTGAAGAGAAGGAAGGTCGTCATCCTATGTGCTATATGCCATTTGGATGGGGTCCACGTAATTGTCTTGGAATGAAATTTGCTCAGATAGAAGCAAAGATGGCACTGACAAAACTGCTAAGGATGTATAGGTTTGAGAAAACTTCTGATACTCAGGTGACATTGTTTCTAGTGAAATATAATCAATGTTATTTGTTTGTTTGTTTGTTTGTTTGTTTGTACTTTATTGTTATTGTTTTTGTTGTCACATATAGGTTCCCTTAAAGACATTAGTAGGAATATCACAAGGGCCAATTGATGGAGTTTTTCTAAAAGTTATTAAGAGAAAAGATTAATTGCTTCCATTTTTAAAGTGTAGTTAAAATATAGTGCTCATAAGATATTGAGTTTTTAGAAAAGACATCATTTTGAATTGCACATGAAAGTCAGTTTTTAATCTTATTTTTGTCAATGATTTTTGTACTCAAAATAAATCAACAGAGTTGTTGTTGTACGTACAATACAATGCTGAATCTAATTTAATATAATCTAATGAAAGGCTATATATATGGTATATAGCCTTTCCTGTTTTGGTCTGCAATAACAAATTGTATTATTGACAGTTTCTTTTGTAGTGGCTTTAGCGCATGCTTTGTTGAGTGGTTGCCATGTCAGCAAAATGTAAGGCATCTGATTTAATTACACACATACATGTACATGTATAGGTGACTGTTATGAAGTAGTAATGTCATTTGCCCATGCCAACCCAATAGAGAGACAGAGAGTGAGTGAGAGAGAGAGAGAGAGAGAGAGAGAGAGAGAGAGAAATACGCACTGCAAAACTACTCTGTGTGGTTAACTAGCTCTACATCTGTTATACTCCAGTATCAAACTCATATATTCTGGTCTGTCCTAGAATGTCTTAATTGCTGAAGTATGACGTATTAATTCTCCACACATTGTATCACTGACTTCATTGATTTTACTTTAAACTTTGCTTGAGATGGTAGAATTAAAGTATTAAGTGACATAATTCTCATATTATAAGAATTCATTAAAGCATCTATGTACATGAATGTATATTTATCCATATAATCATGCATGCTAAGCTTCTGTCAGGAGTTTACATAAAATATATCTATGTATATGTCTCACATTTCATATCATTTACACAAGGACATTTATCCCACATAAATCTCAATTCATTTTACAACAAACCTAATTTATGTGGTCACAATATATGTACTAATTTGTTATATAGCATGATATAGTCATTTACAAGGATGGGAGGAGTGCTCGTGACTGCAATTACTGTGGTCTGCATACAATATACTCCCTTGATATTCAGTAAACGATATATTACATAGCAATGTAGTGAATCCCTTTGAGACTTGCCCTGAGTGTGGGCTACAAGCCACAATTGACAAATGATACAACAATGAAAGTGACATTAAAGCTACATGTGATTATGTCAACAGTAACATATCAGTGTATCAAGCTACATTAATCTTAGAATGGAATACAGCTATTGTGTTTGTGAACATCTGTTTATTGCTCGGCAGTTATTACTAATACAGGAATGGTGTGTGGGAAGATGTATCAAATTTGTTCAACCATCTACACTTACAGATATAACAAGTAAACAGTTTGCAGAAGAAACTGTCAAAGAAAGATATATTGTGAGCAAAATGGGTAGTCAAGTGTCAAGTCCAGTCATTCTTCAAGATGTCATTTTTAGTTCTGATCTCTCACATTTTTCCAGTTCTAGAGATGAAAGAGTGGAGGTGATTACCAATACATTGTTGCCTTACAACTGGACGTGCCAACTTCTTATTGAGACTGAAAAAGGAAAGCAATACTTAGCAAACGGATTTAAGATTAATATCCAGCCTGCTGTAAGTCACCAAGTTATTGTAACCAGTGCTCATTCAGTGTTTATTCGTGGAAAATATGCAAAGAAAATCACTGTCTTCTTTGCTGGGCAAAAGGAGATAGTGGCAACAGGCAAACAACTCTGGGCTGCACCAGAATTTATAGAAGATGGTAACCCTGACTATGATTATGGTCTGATTCTTTTACCTGGCTCCAGTGATGATGGTTTTGGATGGACGACACTTTTAAGTGATGCAGAGTTGACTGGTCGTCCACTATCAACTTGTGGATATCCAGCTGATAAGCCTAAAGGAACACTTTGGATTTCGGGAGGAGGAGTAGAAAGTGTCTCTGACAAAAACATCTATTTCATGCAAGACTCCCTGGGCACTGGTAGTGGTAGTCCAGTTTACACATGGCATAAAGGTCACTGGACTGTTATTGGCATACAGAGCTTTGGCGGTGTCTTTAACACAGCTGTACGCTTCACTTCAGAGGTGATACATGACATTCTTAAGGAAGTCAGCTATTCGATGAGTTTCATAATACAATCACAAGCATTTCCCAATGTGTATCTGAGGGCAGACACTCCAAGCAGAGATCCAGATATTGAAGGTGTTGTGAACTGCTATTACGGTGCCACTACAACATTCGATATATTTCCACTTCAAGCCCAGCAATCTACCGAAACATCCGAATCATTGCCAATTAAGACTATAGCTCCAACATCAATTAGGGGAGCAAGACTGCATATGCATATGGAAGACAAAGGCAGGCTTTCTCCCTCCATTCAAGGATATGGGGTTGTGAGCTGTCGATATGGAGAAGGGCCTTCAGCAGGATATTATGTACACAGCAACAGTGATGGTAGTGTTTCAATTGAATCTGCTTCAAAACAAGGTGTCTATCTTTGTATGGATGGTACTCGTATTGAACAGAATAACGAAGGGTCTGGTTTAGTGAACTGTCAAATTATTTCTGAAAAAAGTATACCTGGAGCTTGGGAAAAATTTAACTTACAATTACGAAAATAATTCACTTTATTCTTTATATTTTTATTGTTCTTACTAATACATGTAATCCAAATATTATATACTTCTTTGTACAATAATTTCTATTATTTTAATTTAAAGTAGCCATGATTACAATTCTTACAAATTAATGAACAATAAATTCCTCAATTAACGTTAACACAATAATTTAATACTTTAATAATTGACATTCTGCAAACCAACATCTACCGAGCGACAGGACAAACTTATGGAATTTGAACATATCGATTTTGCAGGGAAAAGGGTACTTTTCACGTTTGTGGACAACCTACTTTCCAATTGACAATGCTATTAAGATCATATTAAAAAGATGGTTCACATGTGACAGGAAGTTAATACCAAATTATTAAATTAAAAATCTATAATAATTATATTGTTGTTGTTTTCACGTTAGAATATATGTCCAGCTGTCATGCACAAAGAGTCACTTAGTCTCAATATAAAAGAGAGTTCTGATATGTTAATACATGAGAACTATTAATACTGGCTAACTAATAAATTTGATTATCTGTTCCAAAACAATATTTGTTATTCTGAGAGCTGAATTTGGATAGCCACCTGCACTATGTATCCCAACAGCCACCAACTTTCCATTTTGATCATTAATGTACACAGGAGACCCACTTTGGCCTCTATAGGTATCGTTGAAATAGAAAACACGGTTCTTTGTGACCTTTTCAAGTAATCCTGATGAAGTCCACATTGTACCTTCAGGTCTGTCACCAGGAAACCCACTTATGGTAGCAAGTTTACAAGCTAAATCTTTATCTTCTAATGATGGTGATACACTAAAACCTTCACTATCTTTTCCAGGTAAGACAATAACTGCATAATCTGTGCCTCTAGCCTCAGTTTTAATATACATTGGTGAGATCCAGTATGAGTCTGATTTAGTGACTGTTTGAGGCTCTTTTCCAGGAAAACAAACGTGTATTTCTGAAGGATATTGAACTGGTACACTCTCAACCAAATTACCCCAACCTGGAATGAATAGACAATGTGCACTGGTTAGAATAACCTGTTTGTCCAGTCCTGATTTTAAGTTAATCCTGAATCCAGTACCTCTCCCAATTTTTCCACAAGGGTAATGAACAAACAAGGCACAAATCCAAGCATGAGGAAGAGATGTTGTGGGATACACTTGAGTTCTGTCGTCAAAATCATGAATGGTTTTGTCATTGGTATGATAATAACCTAAAAAAGGACGATCCTTTTTGTCACTGGTAGCAGGGATTTCTAACTCATCGCTTTCATTCTTTTCATACTCCAAACCAGCTAAAATTGACATGGGGAAGATATACTTCCTCTGAGAGACTATTTTGAAAGGAAGTTGTAAATCAGTTGGCTGTACTTTCACCCCTAGTGGTAGATTTAGTGGTTCCCATGAAACATAGTCATCACTAGCAGTGGCCATTACTTTCAAAGCAGTCTTTGTTTATCTGACAATTAATTAAATAATGTCAGCTATCGTCTACGTGACTAAAAATGATTTGACCTGATCATGACCTGTCCTGACCTCTCCTGACCTGACCTGTCCTTTAATAAAAACGTTAACTAGCATCTAGACCTTCTATTTAAAGAACTAGACCAAACGCTCTTTCATTTATTATAGAGCGCAAAGTTGCTACTTCTATCAGACAGCAAACCATGGTAAGAACTATTTGCTTAGGCTTTCCACTGATTTTTATTAGTGAGTGTGAGTTTACAAGTTGCTTCTTTTTCTTTCTTAATATAGGCATCTCAACCTCCACCAACGGATCTACAACTTCCCAATCCTAACGAGTCATTTGGTGCTTGCGTAGGTGAAGCTACTGGTTGGGACGAAACCATATTTGGAAAAGATGAAAGATTTCATGTTTATCCGACCATTTCTCCTCCCTACAAGTGGATCTGCTTTTTGGAAATTGAGTCAGAAAGCGGCAGTAATTGGGTTGGTTCTGGCTTTAAGATTAATGTAAAACCTGAAGTTGGTCACCAAGTTATTCTTACCAGTGCTCACTGCACTTATGTTGGTGGTGATGAATTCAACCCCGGTGAATTAGCTAAGAAAATTACAGTTTATTTTCCAGGACAAGCTCCACAAGTAGCTACATCAGCTGCTGGCCAGTTATGGGCATGTCCAGAGTATATACAATACAAAAACGAGGGAAGAATGTGGGCAAGTCAAGATCACGACTATGGACTGATCAAGTTACCAGGAAGTAGTGAAGGAGGATTTGGGTGGAGTGCACTATCTCCTGATAATAAGTTATTTAATCGCGTTGTCACTAATTGTGGTTACCCTGGTGATAAGCGACCCACAGGCCGGCTATGGATAACAGGTGGAAAAATTACTGGAGTTAAAGAAAATCGTATATATTATAAGAATGATACGTATGGTGGTCAAAGTGGTAGTCCAGTCTACACATGGCTTAAAGGATATTGGACCGTTGTTGGTATACACAGTTATGGTGGTACCTCAAATTCTGCTCCTCGAATTCGTCCCGAGATGATTGAGAACATAACAAAACATCTTGGTATTAAAAGTGATAGTTGGGGCCTTCGTGCAGACCCACAACATTGACATTGTAGTTAATTTACACACTGGACATCAGTAGTTTAATATGTAGTAATTAAAATTTCAGTGACCAATAATTTGTTTTTGTTTTAATGTACATCAATATATTATTTGAGTGTTACAAATTTTAATAAAACAATATTATACAAATGGTGGGTGTGACCTTACATGAATAGAATCTGATCCAGAGAACTGTATATATCCTTACCCAGTACTGGGGATTAGACGAGTCAGCTGATTATTTATTCAGTTATTGCAGTGATGTTGCTTTAAGTGAAAATGATTTCTTTGATGTTTAAATTACCAAGTAGTTAACATGTCAGACTGATAGTAAGTATCTTTAATGAGTGAGAGTTGGTTCATACAATCTAAAGTACATAATGATAACAGTATGTTAGTGCAGATGATCATTGATAAAAGCAATTCAAAGTTAAGTTAATTCTATTGGGTTTGTGTTTATTTAGGGACAAACTTTCACTAACACTAAATATAGGCTCATGCACCTGACATATTATTAAGAATCAATATTGCTGATAAACTACCTTATATGATCTATCATATGTCTCCTCATATTACCTTCATATTTTGTAAGTAATTTAGAGGATATAATATGTTGCCACATAGTTAAAACCAAGAAAGGTTACTATATATCTATAGATGTTACCTGAGGTTTCCATGGAGCTACCTTCTGTCCTGAACTGACCTGATCCATAAACTCAATTAGATATTATAATGGTCACATTTATTGACATGGTAGATTTAGTAATACAATTATAAGCAATGAACATCCAGTACTGTTTATGGACTCGTGACCTGACCTGACCCCATCTATAAGGATGAGTGTCATTAACACTATATATTTGAAAGTATACATAATTACAAGTTGCTCAAGTCAACCACCCACCTGAATTAATAGCAGGAAGTGCAGATATGTTTATTAAACGTCATCATGATGACCAGTTTGATCTCGTTTAATAAAATATAAGGATAAAGTTGAGGATTATAAGATTATTGTTGTTATATTCGAAAGCTTAGACAAGTCAAGTCCAATAGTAAGATCTATGGACTATAGATAGACCAACAGCATAGTTTTATGTCAATAGTGTGGATTTGTTATTATATCTAGATCTGCGAATAACAACTATTATTGTTATTATTATTATTATTATTATTATTATTATTATTATTATTATTATTATTATTATATTAATGCAGGCAAGCTCAGTGCAAGATGAGCCAACAGATCTTAAAATGTTTGATCCTCAGTCATCATCTGGACCTCATATATATGGATATGATGAAAGATTTCATGCCAGCGAAAGTCTGTCACCTCCTTATAAGTGGATATGTTATTTGGAGATTGAATCAGATAGTGGCATTAAAAAAGTTGGTACTGGTTTCAAGATTAATGTAGATGACATTGAAGTAGGTCACCAAATCATTCTTACTAGTGCTCACTGTACTTATATTGCCGGTGATGAATTCAACCCTGGTAAATTAGCTAAGAAGATTACAGTTTATTTTCCAGGACAAGCTCCACAAGTAGCTACATCAGCAGATCAGCTGCTAACCAGTTATGGGCGTGTCCAGAGTATATACAATATAAAGAAGAAGATAAACACAGAGCAAGTCAAGATAATGACTATGGACTGATCAAATTACAAGGAAGTAGTAAAGGAGGATTTGGATGGAGTGCAAGAACTACTTGTAACAAGTTATGGGGTCGTGTTGTCAGTAATTGTGGTTATCCAGGAATAGTTCCGGAGAGAGGTGTTCATTTTACAAAAGAGGAAACGTGTAACTCCAGTATAGATAGTAAACATACTCGTGGACTATGTATTGCCCCTCCTACTATGTGGATAACGTGAGATCATCCATGTAACAGATGAAAGAGTATTTTATAAGAATGATACAACTGGTGGTCAAAGTGGTAGTCCCGTATATACTAGGTATAAAGGATATTGGACAGCTGTTTTTATATATACTGGTAGTTATAGTGGTGAATTAAATTCAGGCACACGAATTCGTCCCTAGATGATTAAAAAGATTACAGAGTACCTTGAAGTTGGTGATTGGGGTCTTCTCTACAAACAAAAACATTAATCTATATAGTTATGTCATATATATAATGACTTCAATTAATTTTATATTGTTGTAGTACAGAGATTAAAAGTATGCAAAAATGTATAGTCTGAATTGAGACTTGTGTGGTGGGACAGACACATTATGATTTAAACAGAAAGATTAACAAATTATATTGGAAGATATAAATGGTTGTTAGTGTATACCAAACTCATAATAGTAACAATATGAATTGTAAGTTAGACTGGGACACACTAAACTTACTATTTTTGAGAGTGGAATATCAACAATTGGTCAGTTGAAGGCTCTAATGTTTTGTCTCTTATTAACAACTTTGAGAAGTAGCCTACTGACTGCCAGTGACTTATAATTTAATTGTGATCTGTTATAATAAACTATTCCCTCATATCATGATATGTTTGTGTGACCAAGTCAATAAAGTACGTACCAATAGTCAGACCTAGACATTTAAGTTTATGAAACAACTAACATTGTATTAGGATAGATTCTACATTGATAGATATATGTTATATCAGTATCTGCAGTTAATAAATTTAAAACATCTAAAAAGAGAAAATAACTTTTTATAACACCTAACCAGTTTAATTGTTTTAATTGTTTGTGGACAACCTGCTTTCCAATTGACATTGCTATTAAGATTATATTAAAAAAGATGGTTCACATGTGACAGGAAGTCAATACCAAATTATTAAATTAAAAATCTATAATAATTATATTGTTGTTGTTTTCATATTGAAATATATGTCCAGCTGTCATGCACAAAGAGTCACTTAGTCTCAATATAAAAGAGAGTTCTGATATGTTAATACATGAGAACTATTAATACTGGCTAACTAATAAATTTGATTATCTGTTCCAAAACAATATTTGTTATTCTGAGAGCTGAGTTTGGATAGCCACCTGCACTATGTATCCCAACAGCCACCAACTTCCCATTTTGATCATTAATGTACACAGGAGACCCACTTTGGCCTCTATAGGTATCATTGAAATAGAAAACATGGTTCTTTGTGACCTTTTCAAGTAATCCTGATGAAGTCCACATTGTACCTTCAGGTCTGTCACCAGGAAACCCACTTATGGTAGCAAGTTTACAAGCTAAATCTTTATCTTCTAATGATGGTGATACACTGAAACCTTCACTATCTTTTCCAGGTAAGACAATAACTGCATAATCTGTGCCTCTAGCCTCAGTTTTAATATACATTGGTGAGATCCAGTATGAGTCTGATTTAGTGACTGTTTGAGGCTCTTTTCCAGGAAAACAAACGTGTATTTCTGAAGGATATTGAACTGGTACACTCTCAACCAAATTACACCAACCTGGAATGAATAGACAATGTGCACTGGTTAGAATAACCTGTTTGTCCAGTCCTGATTTCAAGTTAATCCTGAATCCGGTACCTCTGCCAATTTTTCCACAAGGGTAATGAACAAACAAGGCACAAATCCAAATATGAGGAAGAGATGTTGTGGGATACACTTGAGTTCTGTCATCAAAATCATGAATGGTTTTGTCATTGGTATGATAATAACCTAAAAAAGGACGATTCTTTTTGTCACTGGTAGCAGGGATTTCTAACTCATCGCTTTCATTCTTTTCATACTCCAAACCAGCTAAAATTGACATGGGGAAGATATACTTCCTCTGAGAGACTATTTTGAGAGGAATTTGTAAATCAGTTTGCTGTACTTTCACCCCTAGTGGTAGATTTAGTGGTTCCCATGAAATATAGTCATCACTAGCAGTGGCCATTACTTTCAAAGCAGTCTTTGTTTATCTGACAATTAATTAAATAATGTCAGCTATCGTCTACGTGACTAAAGATGATTTGACCTGATCATGACCTGTCCTGACCTCTCCTGACCTGACCTGTCCTTTAATAAAAACGTTAACTAGCATCTGACCTTCTATTTAAATAACTAGACCAAACGCTCTTTCATTTATTATAGAACGCAAAGTTGCTACTTCTATCAGACAGCAAGTCATGGTAAGAACTATTTGCTTAGGCTTTCCACTGATTCTTATTATTGAGTGTGAGTTTACAAGTTGTTTCTTTTTCTTTATTAATGTAGGTATCTCAACTTCCACCAACGGATCTACAACTTCCCAATCCTAATGAGTCATTTGGTGCTTGCGTAGGTGAAGCTACCGGTTGGGGTGAAAAAGTATTTGGAAAAGACGAAAGATTTCATGTTTATCCGACCATTTCTCCTCCTTATAATTGGATCTGCTATTTGGAAATTGAGTCAGAAAGTGGCAGTAATTGGGTTGGTTCTGGCTTCAAGATCAATGTAAAACCTGAAGTCGGTCACCAAGTTATTCTTACCAGTGCTCACTGCACTTATGTTGATGGTAAATTAGCTAAGAAAATTACTGTTTATTTTCCAGGACAAGCTCCAGAAGTAGCTACATCAGCTGCTGGCCAGTTATGGGCATGTCCAGAGTATATACAATATAAAAAAGAAAAAAAAATGAAAGCAAGTCAAGATAACGACTATGGACTGATCAAGTTACCAGGAAGTAGCGAAGGAGGATTTGGGTGGAGTGCACTATCTCCTGATAATAAGTTATTTAATCGCGTTGTCACTAATTGTGGTTACCCTGCTGATAAGCGACCTACTGGCCGGCTATGGATAACAGGTGGAAAAGTTACCAGAGTTGAAGAAAATCGTATATATTATATGAACGATACATATGGTGGTCAAAGTGGTAGTCCAGTCTACACATGGCTTAAAGGATATTGGACCGTTGTTGGTATACATGGTTATGGTGGTTACTCAAATTCTGCTCCTCGAATTCGTCCAGAGATGATTGAGAACATAACGAAACATCTTGGTATTGAAAGTGATAGTTGGGGCCTTCGTGCAGACCCACAACATTGACATTGTAGTTAATTTACACAGTGGACATCAGTAGTTTAATATGTAGTAATTAAAATTTCAGTAACCAATAATTTTTGTTTTTGTTTTAATGTACATCAATATATTATTTGAGTGTTACAAATTTTATTAAAACAATATTATACAAATGGTGGGTGTGACCTTACATGAATACTGCTTTGATAGAATCAGAGCACTTTGTCTATATGCTTGGCTAGTACTGGGGATTAGATGAGTTAGCTAACTATTTATTCTGTTATTGTAGTGATGTTGCTTTAAGTGAAAATGATTTTTTTGATGTTTAAATCACCGAGTAGTTAACATGGCTGACTGGTAGTAAGTATGTGTAATGACTGAGAGTTGGTTCATACAATCTAAAGTACATAATGATTACAGTATGTAAGTATAGATGATCATATTCTGTAATGTATGCCTCCTGGATTAACTTGTCTTCCTTTTAATCACTATAAGTCATTATCTGTAATATTTCAGTCATTGTGGATCTGCTGTTTAGACGTTGTTGCTAACAAATACTATGAGCATGAAAATTAGAATACAAAGCCAGGTTGCATTATGACTTGTATATACTTGTTAAAACCCATTCAAAGTCAAGTTAATTCTATTGAGTTTTGTGTTGTTTATTTAGGGACAAACCTTCACTAGCAATAAAGTAGGCTCATGCACCACACCCATTACCAAGAATCAATGTTCCCAATAAACTACCTTATATGATCCTCATATTACCTTCATATTTTGTAAGCAATCTAGGGATATCACATGTTGTCATATAGTTAAGACCAAGAGAGGTTACCAGATGTTATCTGCAGTTTCCATGGAGCTACCTTCTGACCTGACCCATAAACTCAATTAGATATTATAATGGTCACATTTATTGTCACAGTAGGTTTGGTAATACAATTATAAGCAATGAACATCCAGAACTGTTCATGGATTCTTGACCTGACCTGACCCCATCTAAAAGGATAAAGTTGAGTGTCATCAACAGGTATACACGTTGATCAAGTCAACAACCCACCTGAATTAATATTAATAGCAGGAAGTGCAGATATGTTTATTAAACGTCATAATGGTGACCGGTTTGATCTCGTTTATAAGGATAAAGTTGAGGATTATAAGATTATTGTTGTTATATTCGACAGCTTAGACAAGTCAAGTCCAATGGTAAGATCAATGGAGTATTGATAGACCCACAGTATAGTTTTATGTACATAGTTAGGATTTGTTATTGTATCTAGATCTGTGAATAACAATTATTATTGTTATTATTATTATTATATTGATGCAGGCAAGCTCAGTGCAAGATGAGCCAACAGATCTTAAAATGTTTGATCCTCAGTCATCATCTGGACTTTATGTACATGGATGTGATGAAAGATTTCATGTCAGTGAAAGTCTGTCACCTCCTTACAAATGGATATGTTATTTGGAGATTGAATCAGATAGTGGTATTAAAAAAGTTGGTACTGGTTTCAAGATTAATGTAGATGACGTTGAAGTAGGTTACCAAATCATTCTTACCAGTGCTCACTGTACTTATATTGCCGGTGATGGATTGAACTCCGGTAAATTAGCTAAGAAGATTACAGTTTATTTTCCAGGACAAGCTCCACAAGTAGCTACATCAACTGCTAACCAGTTATGGGCGTCTCCAGAGTATAAACAATATATAGAAAAGGACAAGCACAGAGCAAGTCGAGATCATGACTATGGACTGATCAAATTACAAGGAAGTAGTAAAGGAGGATTTGGATGGAGTGCAAGAACTACTTGTAACAAGTTATGGGGTCGTGTTGTCAGTAATTGTGGTTATCCAGGAATAGTTCCGGAGAGAGGTGTTCATTTTACAAAAGAGAAAACATGTAACTCCAGTATAGATACTAAACATACTCGTGGACTGTGGATTGCCCCTCCTACTATGTGGATAACAGGTGGTGAGATCATCCATGTAACAGATGAGCGTGTATTTTACAAGAATGATACAACTGGTGGTCAAAGTGGTAGTCCTGTATACACATGGTATAAAGGATATTGGACAGCGGTTGCTATACATAGTTATGGTGGTGAATTAAATTCAGGCACACGAATTCGTCCCGAGATGATTAAAAAGATTACAAAGTACCTTGAAGTTGGTGATTGGGGTCTTCTCTACAAACCAAAACACTAATGTATATAGTTATGTCATTTGTATAATGTAATATATTCAGTTAATTTTATCTTGTTTTAGTACAGAGGTTAAAAGTATGCAAAAATGTATAGTCTGAATTGAGACTTGTGTGGTGGGACATATTATAATTTTAACAGAAAGGCTATGAAATCATATTGCAAGGTATAAATAGTTGGTATATAGCAATCCCATAATAGTAACAATGTAAATTATAAGTCATACTAGGACTTATTGTTTTTGAGAGTAGAATATCAATGATCAATCAGTTGTTTGGTGAATGCTGTTGTGCATTGAGTATTTCTTTACTTAGATCTAAACACCTTAGTAATTTGTGGAATAGTTTAAATGGATAAAGTTGTATATAGAGCATTGGTAAGAATATAATGAACACTAACACAATGATAGCAAACATACCAGCAAAACTATGAGCCACACATGCGCTATTCCATTCATGCCATGTTGTAGGATATAATAGTTGAAGAGAAGTAGCAGCAAACTGAGTGAAACATAACAGACATATTGAGGCTATAGAATGAATCAAACAAGGTTCAATGTTAGTCATACGCCAGAAACGTGTTAGTAGACGATGAAGTGGTCTAGTGATAGTGACTACACACCTAAATCCTTTATCATACATTGTAATCCAGGTATAGATCAAGAATAGAAGGACCAGTGGATAGGTTGGTATGATATACCAGAATGATATAGTTTGTAATGGTTTCATGTGTGGTGTGATACAGAGAGGATGGGATAAAAAAGTTAGAAAATCCAAATTAAATATATTACAAGGCATTATATACCATTTTATTTCGTTGATTGAACGATCATAATTATAAAAATAACCATTACTGTCAATTGCAACATTAAGACTTAGATTTAGATACACTATACTAATCATTTGACAATAGAAGACTACTCCAATCATAAAACCATCGGTCAATTGTATGTTGAAGACTGTTATTATCAACACAACTAGTGTTACTGGTAAGAGTTGTATTAAGATAAACATCATCCAACCTGGTATTGATGGATACTGGTCACATTGGACACACTTATCAAGCTGATTAATAGAAACCCCATAACCATCAGCACATTTTCCTATTTTACTATCTGTGCAATTTGTAGACTGTTTTAGAATTATCGATAAATTGGATTCTAGTATTTAGACTATTGACAAATAGGTTTGAATTGATGGTATAACTTCACTGGAATTTATTACAATATTATAAATAAAATAAAAGAGTTATAAAGTCATCAGTCCAATAGTCAACATATATTATGTCACATTGTTGATTACTATCAAATGATGCTGGACCAGAGACAATGCAAACTTTCAAATTATATCTCCAATCAAAATTTACATCGTTACAGTCATAGATTGATGGATATATAAAAAATGGTATTTCAGAGAAAGCTGTGTTGTTATCTGGGTTAAAATTATAATAATCGCAATGTGACATTTTTCATTTCGAGCTTAGACACTCCAACATCCTGTTAGCAATACCAAGCTTAGAACCATACTCATTAGAACTATATTGATTGAGTCCAGTACTATTATTACCAGACTTTATGACTATATCAATTAACTGAACATTGTGTTGTATATTGAATATTGTTGTGTTGTAGTCCTTGTAGAGCTAAATTGAGAGTAACACAAGGTGTCTTGTCTCCTCCATTCCAACAAAAGGTATTGTTCATACCAAATGATGAACTGACATAGATCTCATACTGCCAGTTAGCAGCGAATATATGGGAAGCAAAGAGAGAGATAAAGACAGCCAACATCAACATGTTTACAAGTAGATCATAATGTATCTAAAAAATTATTTTGGTATACATTGTAATCTGATAAGCTCACATTTCTTTGTAAAATGGGCTTGACAGTCATTATAGTATTATACTACAATTTGTATTATTATATAACGAAAGGCACAGCTGTCCTATCTTATTATAACTTACTATGAAATAATGCAAACAATTGTCTTTGGATATTTTCCACTAATGGACATACTAACTCTCTTCATAATACCACACATCCCTAATCAAAACATACCATTACTTTTCCTATGTCCTTATAGTTCCTACTAAAATATATCATACTCCATTACAACTGTTGTTCTCTAAGTGTTTACAACCATTACTATAACAGTTGTAAGAAAGCATCAATTGAATATTAATATTACTGAACTGATAGTTCTGTAATATTGTACTCCCATAGTTATTAGAAGAAAACAACAAAAATTTACTTGCAGTCAAAAAACTGACACAATTAGAAATTAACATTACTATGAATATTAATTATTATAACTATATTTGTTAGCAGTCCAATATAAAAGATGTGTCATGTAGATCATATTTTCATACTCCAAACCAGCTAAAATTGACATGGGGAAGATATACTTCCTCTGAGAGACTATTTTGAGAGGAAGTAGTAAATCAGTTGGATGTACTTTCACCCCTAGTGGTAGATTTAGTGGTTCCCATGAAACATAGTCATCACTAGCAGTGGCCATTACTTTCAAAGCAGTCTTTGTTTATCTGACAACTAATTAAATAATGTTGGTTGTCGTCTACGTGACTAAAGACGATTTGACCTGATCATGACCTGTCCTGACCTGACCTGACCTGACCTTTAATAAAAACATTAACTAGCATCTATTTAATTAACTAGACCAAACGCTCTTTCATTTATTATAGAACGTGAAGTTGCTACTTCTATCAGACAGCAAGTCATGGTAAGAACTATTTTGCTTAGGATTTCCACTGATTCTTATTAGTGGATGTGGATTTACAAGTTGCTTCTTTCTCTTTCTTAATGTAGGCATCTCAACCTCCACCAACGGATCTACAACTTCCTAATCCTAATGAGTCATTTGGTGCTTGCGTAGGTGAAACTACAGGTTTGATTGACGGAACACTTTTTGGAAAAGACGAAAGATTTCGTGTTTATCCGTCCATTTCTCCTCCCTACAAGTGGATCTGCTATTTGGAAATTGAGTCAGAAAGTGGCAGTAAATGGATTGGTTCTGGTTTTAAGATTAATGTAAAACCTGAAGTCGGTCACCAAGTTATTCTTACCAGTGCTCAGTGCACTTATATCGGTGGTGATGAATTTGATCCTGGTAAATTAGCTAAGAAAATTACTGTTTATTTTCCAGGACAAGCTCCACAAGTAGCTACGTCAGCTGCTAACCAGTTATGGGCATGTCCAGAGTATATACAATATAAAGAAGAGGATAAACACAGAGCAAGTCAAGATCACAATTATGGACTGATCAAGTTACCAGGAAGTAGTGAAGGAGGATTTGGATGGAGTGCAATAGCTAGTGATAATAAGTTATTTGATCGTGTTGTCACTATATGTGGTTACCCTGGTGATAAGCGTCCCTTTGGCCAGCTATGGATAACAGGTGGAAAAGTTACTGGAGTTAAAGAAAATCGTATATATTATAAGAATGATACATATGGTGGTCAAAGTGGTAGTCCAGTCTACACATGGCTTAAAGGATATTGGACCGTTGTTGGTATACACTGTTGTGGTGGTTACTCAAATTCTGCTACTCGAATTCGTCCAGAGATGATTGAGAATATAACGAAACATCTAGGTATTAAAAGTGATAGTTGGGGCCTTCATGCAGATCCACAATATTGACATTGTAGTTAATTTACACACTGGACATCAGTAGTTTTTTATGTAGTAATTAAAATTTTAGTGACCGATAATTTTTGTTTTTGTTTCAATGTACATCAATATATTATTTGAGTGTTACAAATTTTAATAAAAATATTATACGAATGGTGGGTATGACCTTACATGAATACTGCTTTGATAGAATCTGATCCAGAGAACTGTAAATATCCTTACCCAGTACTGGGGATTAGATGAGTCAACTAATTATTTATTCAGTTATTGCAGTGATGTTGCTTTAAGTGAAAATGATTTCTTTTATGTTTAAATAACCAAGTAATTAACATGTCAGACTGATAGTAAGTATCTTTAATGAGTGAGAGTTGGTTCATACAATCTAAAGTACATAATGATAACAGTATGTTAGTGCAGATAATCATTGATAAAAGCAATTCAAAGTTAAGTTAATTCTATTGGGTTTGTGTTTATTTAGGGACAAACTTTTCACTAGCACTAAATATAGGCTCATGCACCTGACATATTATTAAGAATCAATACTGCTGATAAACTATCTTATATGATCTATCATATGTCTTCTCATATTACCTTCATATTTTGTAAGCAATGTAGAGGATATAATATGTTGCCACATAGTTAAGACCAAGAAAGGTTACCATATATCTATAGATGTTACCTGAGGTTTCCATGGAGCTACCTTCTGTCCTGATTTGACCTGATCCATAAACTCAATTAGATATTATAATAGTCACGTTTATTGGCATGGTAGATTTAGTAATACAATTATAAGCAATGAACATCCAGTACTGTTTATGGATTCTTGACCTGACCTGACCCCATCTATAAGGATAACGTTGAGTGTCATTAACACTATATATTTGAAAATTGCTCAAGTCAACCACCTACCTGAATTAATAGCAGGAAATGCAGATATGTTTATTAAACGTCACATAATGACCCGTTTGATCTCGTTTATAAGGATAAAGTTGAGGATTATAAGATTATTGTTGTTATATTCGACAGCTTAGACAAGTCAAGTCCAATGGTAAGATCGATGGAGTATAGATAAACACCCACAGTATAATAGTTTTATGTCCATAGTTAGGATTTGTTATTGTACATCTAGATCTGTGAATAACAATTATTATTGTTATTATTATTATTATATTGATGCAGGCAAGCTCAGTACAAGATGAACCAACAGATCTTAAAATGTTTGATCCTCAGTCATCATCTGGACTTTTTATAGATGGATGTGATGAAAGATTTCATGTCAGCGAAAGTCTGTCACCTCCTTACAAATAGATATGTTATTTGGAGATTGAATCAGATAGTGGCATTAAAAAAGTTGGAATTGGTTTCAAGATCAATGTAGATGATGTCAAAGTCGGTCACCAAATTACTCACCTGTACTTACATTGCCGGTGATGAATTCAATCCTGCTAAATTAGCTAAGAAGATTTTCCAGGACAAGCTCCACAAGTAGCTACATCAGCTGCTAACCAGTTATGGGCATGTCCAGAGTATATACAATATATAGAAGAAGATAAACACAGAGCAAGTCAAGATAATGACTATAGACTGATCAAGTTAGAAGGAAGTAGTAAAGGAGGATTTGGATGGAGTGCAAGAACTACTTGTAATAAGTTATGGGGTCGTGTTGTCAGTAATTGTGGTTATCCAGGAGTAGTTCCGGAGAGAGGTGTTCATTTTACAAAAGAGAAAACAAGTAATTCCAGTATAGATACTAAACATACTCGTGGACTATGGATTGCCCCTGCTACTATGTGGATAACAGGTGGTGAGATCACACATGTAACAGATGAAAGTGTATTTTACAAGAATGATACAACAGGTGGTCAAAGTGGTAGTCCCGTATACACATGGTATAAAGGATATTGGACAGCTGTTGCTATACATAGTTATGGTGGTGAATTAAATTCAGGCACACGAATTCGTCCCGAGATGATTAAAAAGATTACAGAGTATCTTGAAGTTGGTGATTGGGGTCATCTCTACAAACCAAAACATTAATGTATATAGTTATGTCATATATATAATGTATTCAGTTAATTTTGTTACAGTACAGAGATTAAAAGTATACGAAATATATAGTCTGAATTGAGACTTGTGTGGTCGGACACATTATAATTTTAACAGAAATGCTATGAAATTATATTGCAATAGTTGGTATATAGCAATCCCATAATAGCAACAATGTAAATTATAAGTCATACTAGGACACACTAGACTTATTTTTTGAGAGTGAAATATCAAATCAGTTGTGTGTTGAAGGCTCTAACATTTTGTCTTTTGTTAACATGTAATTTTTGGAACTGACAACTGTGAGAAGTAGCCTACTGACTGCCAATGAATTATAATGTAATTGTGATTTTAATTTAATAAATCTCACATTCCTAATCTATTACAAAACATACTATTACTTTTCCTATGTCCTTATAGTTCCTACTAAAATATATCATACTCCATTACAACTGTTGTTCTCCAAGTGTTTACAACCATTACTATAACAGTTGTAAGAAAGTATTAATTGAATATTAATATTACTGAACTGATAGTTCTGTAATATTGTGCTCCCATAGTTATTAGAAGAAAACAACAAAAATTTACTTGCAGTCAAAAAACTGACACAATTAGAAATTAACATTACTATGAATATTAATTATTATAACTATATTTGTTAGCAGTCCAATATAAAAGATGTGTCATGTAGATCATATTTTCATACTTCAAACCAGCTAAGATTGACATGGGGAAGATATACTTCCTCTGAGAGACTATTTTGAGAGGAAGTTGTAAATCAGTTGGCTGTACTTTCACCCCTAGTGGTAGATTTAGTGGTTCCCATGAAACATAGTCATCACTAGCAGTGGCCATTACTTTCAAAGCAGTCTTTGTTTATCTGACAACTAATTAAATAATGTTGGTTGTCGTCTACGTGACTAAAGATGATTTGACCTGATCATGACCTGTCCTGACCTGACCTGACCTGACCTTTAATAAAAACGTTAACTAGCATCTATTTAAATAACTACACCAAACGCTCTTTCATTTATTATAGAACGTGAAATTGCTACTTCTATCAGACAGCAAGTCATGGTAAGAAATATTTGCTTAGGCTTTCCACTGATTGTTATTAGTGAGTGTGACTTTAGAAGTTGCTTTTTTTTCGTTCTTAATGTAGGCATCTCAACCTCTACCAACGGATCTACAACTTCCTAATCCTAATGAGTCATTTGGTGCTTGCGTAGGTGAAGCTACAGGTTTGATTGAAAGAGCACATTTTAAAAAAGATGAAAGATTTCGTGTTTATCCGTCCATTTCTCCTCCCTACAAGTGGATCTGCTATTTGGAAATTGAGTCAGAAAGTGGCAGTAAATGGATTGGTTCTGGTTTTAAGATTAATGTAAAACCTGAAGTCGGTCACCAAGTTATTCTTACCAGTGCTCAGTGCACTTATATCGGTGGTAAATCAGCTAAGAAAATTACAGTTTATTTTCCAGGACAAGCTCCACAAGTAGCTACGTCAGCTGCTAACCAGTTATGGGCATGTCCAGAGTATATACAATATAAAGAAGAGGATAAACACAGAGCAAGTCAAGATCACGATTATGGACTGATCAAGTTACCAGGAAGTAGTGAAGGAGGATTTGGATGGAGTGCAATAGCTAGTGATAATAAGTTATTTGATCGTGTTGTCACTATATGTGGTTACCCTGGTGATAAGCGACCCATTGGCCAGCTATGGATAACAGGTGGAAAAGTTACTGGAGTTAAAGAAAATCGTATATATTATAAGTGTGATACATATGGTGGTCAAAGTGGTAGTCCAGTCTACACATGGCTTAAAGGATATTGGACCGTTGTTGGTATACATGGTTATGGTGGTTACTCAAATTCTGCTCCTCGAATTCGTCCAGAGATGATTGAGAATATAACGAAACATCTAGGTATTAAAAGTGATAGTTGGGGCCTTCGTGCAGATCCACAACATTGACATTGTAGTTAATTTACACACTGGACATCAGTAGTTTAATATGTAGTAATTAAAATTTTAGTGACTGATAATTTTTGTTTTTGTTTCAATGTACATCAATATATTATTTGAGTGTTACAAATTTTAATAAAAAATATTATACGAATGGTGGGTGTGACCTTACATGAATACTGCTTTGATAGAATCTGATCCAGAGAGCTGTATATATCCTTGCCCAATACTGGGGATTAGATGAGTCAACTAATTATTTATTCAGTTATTGCAGTGATGTTGCTTTAAGTGAAAATGATTTCTTTTATGTTTAAATAACCAAGTAATTAACATGTCAGAATGATAGTAAGTATCTTTAATGAGTGAGAGTTGGTTCATACAATCTAAAGTACATAATGATAACAGTATGTTAGTGCAGATAATCATTGATAAAAGCAATTCAAAGTTAAGTTAATTCTATTGGGTTTGTGTTTATTTAGGGACAAACTTTTCACTAGCACTAAATATAGGCTTATGCACTTGACATATTATTAAGAATCAATACTGCTGATAAACTATCTTATATGATCTATCATATGTCTTCTCATATTACCTTCATATTTTGTAAGCAATGTAGAGGATATAATATGTTGCCACATAGTTAAAACCAAGAAAGGTTACTATATATACTATGGATGATATCTGAGGTTTCCATGGAGCTACCTTCTGTCCTGATCTGACCTGATCCATAAACTCAATTATTATATATTATATAATAATTATATATTTATAATAATCACATTTATTGTCATGGTAGACTTAGTAATACAATTATAAGCAATGAACATCCAGTACTGTTTATGGATTCTTGACCTGATCTGACCCCATCTATAAGGATAACGTTGAGTGTCATTAACACTATATATTTGAAAGTATACAAGTTGCTCAAGTCAACCACCCACCTGAATTAATAGCAGGAAGTGCAGATATGTTTATTAAACGTCATCATGATGACCAGTTTGATCTCGTTTAATAAAATATAAGGATAAAGTTGAGGATTATAAGATTATTATTATATTTGACAGCTTAGACAAGTCAAGTGACTCAAGTCCAATGGTAAGATCGATGGAGTATAGATAAACACCCACAGTATAGTTTTATGTCCATAGTTAGGATTTGTTATTGTATCTAGATCTGTGAATAACAATTATTATTGTTATTATTATTATTATATTGATGCAGGCAAGCTCAGTGCAAGATGAGCCAACAGATCTTAAAATGTTTGATCCTCAGTCATCATCTGGACCTTGTATACATGGATATGATGAAAGATTTCATGTCAGCGAAAGTCTGTCACCTCCTTACAAGTGGATATGTTATTTGGAGATTGAATCAGATAGTGGTATTAAAAAAGTTGGTACTGGTTTCAAGATTAATGTAGATGATGTTGAAGTTGGTCACCAAATCATTCTTACCAGTGCTCACTGTACTTACATTGCCGGTGATGAATTCAACCCCGGTAAATTAGCTAAGAAGATTACAGTTTATTTTCCAGGACAAGCTCCACAAGTAGCTACATCAGCTGCTAACCAGTTATGGGCATGTCCAGAGTATATACAATATATAGAAGAAGATAAACACAGAGCAAGTCAAGATAATGACTATGGACTGATCAAGTTAGAAGGAAGTAGTAAAGGAGGATTTGGATGGAGTGCAAGAACTACTTGTAATAAGTTATGGGGTCGTGTTGTCAGTAATTGTGGTTATCCAGGAGTAGTTCCGGAGAGAGGTGTTCATTTTACAAAAGAGGAAACTTGTAACTCCAGTATAGATACTAAACATACTCGTGGACTGTGGATTGCCCCTGCTACTATGTGGATAACAGGTGGTGAGATCACACATGTAACAGATGAGCGTGTATTTTACAAGAATGATACAACAGGTGGTCAAAGTGGTAGTCCCGTATACACGTGGTATAAAGGATATTGGACAGCTGTTGCTATACATAGTTATGGTGGTGAATTAAATTCAGGCACACGAATTCGTCCCGAGATGATTAAAAAGATTACAGAGTACCTTGAAGTTTGTGATTGGGGTCTTCTCTACAAACCAAAACATTAATGTATATAGTTATGTTATTTGTATAATATAATAATTATATTTAATTAATTTTATATTGTTACACTACAGAGTTTAAAAGTATGCAAAAATGTATAGTCTGAATTGAACCATTTGTGTGGTGGGACGAACGCATTATGATTTAAACAGAAAGATTAACAAATTATATTGGAAGATATAAATAGTTATTAGTGTATACCAAACTCATAATAGTAACAATATTAATTGTAAGTTAGACTGGGACACACTAAACTTACTATTTTTGAGAGTGGAATTTCAAGAATTGGTCAGTTGAAGGCTATAATGTTTTGTCTCTTATTAACAACTTTTAGAAGTAGCCTACTGACTGCCAGTGACTTATAATTTAATTGTGATCTGTTACAATAAACTATTCCCTCATATCATGATATGTTTGTGTGACCAAGTCAAATAAAATACTCACCAATAGTCAGACCTAGACATTTAAGTTTATGAAACAACTAACGTTGTATTAGGATAGATTCTACATTGATAGATATATGTTATATCAGTATCTGCAGTTAATAAATTTAAAACATCTAAAAAGAGAAAATAACTTTTTATAACACCTAACCAGTTTAATTGTTTGTTCATAGAAATATATTGATACCAATGAGAGAATATTAATATAATATTATTACTACCTGTTGTCGTGACTGCTGACCCTTTCTTATCCAGAAAAATAGAAAATAAGTTTGTATATGTACTCAACATAATTCCAATGCAATTCAACTCATACACAATATATATATATATAATGTGGATCTAAACTGTAGATGGATATACTTTCCTAAAATTAAGATACAATGTCTTTTAATTCAATAAACAATACTCTACTTTAACATCATTCAGTTTAGTTCTGCCCACTTGTATCGTGTAATATTCTGATTTGGTAAGACAGCTCATTAATACATCATTTTAAAATAATTAGTTGCTTTAACAAGTCACTATTATTTACTCTACCAATGTCAAAACTATTGTCACAATATTTTTCCAGCTGCACCGTCACAGATGCTATGAGTGAAGTCAGTTATGATAAAAACCAAATCATAGTGTAAGTATGTACTTTTGCATAGATATAATAATATATTATGTTTAAATGGCAATATTATATGCATACATATAACTATTTATTTTATTTAGCATTAAAGTCTCACACACCATTATTTTAATGAACTGCAGGTTAAGTGGCATAATAATCATGGAGATATTGACAAACATGTGTTAGAAATAGTTATCATAATAAATGTTAATAATCTGTAATATTGTTAATGTCAAAGTGTTAATTATTTTGCCAAAACTTTACAAAAATTAGCCAAAATCTGGCTGTGTACAAAAATCAAACAAATCACACAAGCAATATCAAAATACAGCATATACTATATATATTATAGAGTGTGTGTGTGCATGTATATAGTTTGTTTAAACATTACTTTCATTTTGTGTCTCAAAAGTATGTGTTCAAAATGTAGAATGTATTGTTAATCTCTTGGACTAGAAGTTGACCTTGTATCTCTTCCTAATGATAACTGATTAGTCAGAGTTGTCAGTTCTAATAGTACTGCCATAAGTAGCACGGACAGTGACATCTTGAGGTCGTGAGACAGGTAAGTCATAAGGTGCATATTATATATGTTGTTCATCATAGTTATCTGGATGTTCCATACGATCAGCAATCCAGTTGTCATCATTTTCAAGTAATGGATGAATGTCTGCATGTTCTTCAATAAGAGATGGATTACTGGTACCTTTGCAATACACGCAAATGCTAACAATTTTCTTAACTGTCCAAACAACAACTGAAACGATGATCCCAAAAATGAGGATGCCAGAAAAGGCAATAACCAATAATTTAGAAACTTGTGCTGAAAACTGAGCATCTATTGATGAATGATCAGTTGTCCATAGAATTAAAGTTATAGCGCTTGCTGCCATTAGAAGTAAAAAAATGATTAAATTACTAAAGTTTTGTTGATTGTTTTTATGTGGACGAAAGATCATAATCATTCCACCAAATAAACCAAATAGTGGTATTTGACAGCAAATAATAATAAATCCATCAGGAATTAAGTATAAACATAAGACAATAATTCTTAAGACAAAATAAAATCCAGCAAAGCAGCGATAATCACGTGTGTTATCAGAACCATCATTATAGGGTCCAGTGAACACATCACCCAATGATATCAGTATTTCCTTCCTTAGATGTAAACAGCTCAGTAATTTGTGGAATAGTTTAAATGGATAAAGTTGTATGTAGAGCATTGGTAAGAATATAATGAACACTAACACAATGATAGCAAAGATACCAGCAAAACTATGAGCCACATTATTCCATACATACCATGTTGTAGGATGTAATAGTTGAAAAGAAGTAGCAGCAAACTGAGTAAAACATAACAGATATATTGAGGCTATAGAATGAATCAAGGAAGGTTCAATGTTAGTCATATGCCAGAAACGTGCTAGTAGACGATGAAGAGGTCTAGTGATAGTGACTACACACCTAAATCCTTTATCATACATTGTAATCCAGGTATAGATCAAGAATAGAAGTACCAGTGGATAGGTTGGTATAATATACCAGAATGATATAGCTTGTAATGGTGTCATGTGTGGTGTGATACAGAGAGGATTGTTGAATAGGAAGGCTAAGAGATTTAAATTAAATATATTGCATGGTATTATATACCATTTTACATCATTGATTGAACAATCATAATTATAAAGATTATAATTACTATCAAACACAACATTAAGACTTAGATTTGGATACACTATACTTATCATTTGACAATAGAAGATTACTCCAATCATAAAACCATTGGTCAATTGTATGTTGAAGACAATTATTATCAACACAACTACTGTTATTGGTAAGAGTTGTATTAAGATAAACACCACCCAACTTGGTATTGATGGATGCTGGTCACATTGGACACACTTATCAAGCTGGTTAATAGGAACTCCATAACCAGAAACACATTTTCCTGTTCTACTATCAGTGCAGTCTGTATAAAGAATTAGATTTACTGATAAGTTTTGTTGCAAGGTTTGGCTTATCAATCCTTGTGTTTGAAATAATAACGTAACTTCACTGGATTTTGCCATGTTATGTGAATTATAGAAGAGAGTTACACCAAAATTTGTATAATAACAATAATTGCAATCATAAAATATTGTGGCACATTGTTGATAATAAGCAAAATAAAAGGATGCTGGACCAGAGATAACACATGCTATCAAATCATACCTCCAATCATACCACTCATCATTACAGTCACATACTGATGCACTTATATAAAAGGTTTTTCCAGAGATAGCTATGTTCCTATTTTCAACCATTTGTATGTCTAGGTAAGGACACTCTAATATCTTATTAGAGTTCATACTAAACTTGTTGCCATACTCATTAGTATACTGAGTATGTCTGGTATTACTTCCAGAATCTATCACTACATCAACTAACTGGACACCAGAAAACTTTGATGTATGCATTTGGAAGTCCTTACTAGGGTTGATTTGAATATTACCACAGCTATGGAGAACCAGAGACTTGAGGATAATGTTTGGAGATGATAGAAATAACAGTCCACTGTGTGAACTACACTTTATAGTTACTGTCTTACCTTCATCTTTAGTAGTAAGACCTATGATGGCAATATTAGACTTGTCTATCACCTTACTGGTGTTGTTCAATATATAGATACCAGGATACAGGTAGATGACAGTAGAGTTGTGTTGTAGTCCTTGTAGAGCTAAATTGAGAGTAGCACAAGGTGTCTGGTCTCTTCCACTCCAACATGAGGTAGTGTTCACACCAAATGATGAACTGACATAGATCTCATACTGCCAGTTAGCAGCAAATGTAAGTGAAACAAAGAGAGAGACAAAGACAGCCAACAGCAACATGTTTACAAGTAGACCACAATTATCTAAAAAATTATTTTTTGTATAATCGGATAAGCCCACATTTTTTTGTAAAATGGGCTTGACAATCATTTTAGTATTATACCACAATTTGTATTATTATCTAACCAAAAGGCACAGGTGTCCTATCTCATTAGAACCTACTATGGAATAATCCAAACAATTGTCTTTGGACATTCTCCACATGCTGACTCTCTTCATATTACCACACATTCCTAATCTATTACAAAACATACCATTACTTTTCCTATGTCCTTATATTTCCTCTACTAAAATATATCATACTCCATTGCAACTGTTGCTCTCCAAGTGTTTACTACCATTACTATAACAGTTGTAAGAAAGTATTAATTGAATATTAATATTACTGAACTGATAGTTCTGTAATATTGTGTTCAGTGAAGAAATAAACAGGAATTTACTTGTAGTCAAAACTGACACAATAGAATTAAACATTACTATGAATATTAATTATAATAACAATATTCATTAGCTGTCCAATATAAAGGGTGTGTCATGTAGAACGGTACACCTCCTCGTATGTTTACTACACGATGAGCTACAGCACTGGTCTACTAGATGTACTATTTCTACCAATCAATCTCTTCTCTCTAGCTACAGTAATAGCTGTACTAATAGTACTGTCGTTACTATGGTACAAGTAAGTTAATAAATTGTGTCAGCATTTAAATACATCCATGATGTGTTGCACACTAGGATTTCAGTTTCTTCATGACATTAGACAGAGCATTTGTAGATATACCACATAATATGCTATCATAATATTACTGCAAGTCAATATAACAGTAGTTAGTGAGTGTAAATGCATTATTTCTTACAGAATTGCATACCATCCCTACAATGTATTCTACAAAGTTGGTATTCCAGGACCACCTCCTCGAGCTTTTTTTGGTAATGTTCTGGAACTACAAAGAAAGGTGTTATAATATCCTTGTCTAAACTACCAGCTGTCAATTTTGCTATCTCATTAGTTCCTATGTTATCAATGTTTTGTTATTGTTAGTTAATACATTGTTTTGTTTACTTGTTATTACAGGGAATATTTGAAACATATACAGAGTGGCATAAATTATATGGTGATGTAATTGGGTAAGATATAACAAATATCACAATCAAATCAATTTGGTTGTCATGCATGGAACATCTACAAATAAAGAGGGCCAAATTTGATCTAAACTATTTAGAGTGTAGCTAGCAGTTTTATTTACATTACATGTACCATTGATCAGATGATCAGAGATAGTAGGCTAAAAATACTGGATATATGATCTTTAATATAAGTGACCAACCAAATCTATAGCATGAATATTCTTAAGTTTTTAACATAAGTAATATTTTATTGTTTCATTTGATATAGTTTTTATATCGGTTCTTCACCAACTTTATTGGTAACTGATCTTGAAGTCATCAAGTTGATCATGGTGAAAGAGTTTGACACTTTTTCAGATCGCAGAGTAAGTCCTCTATTATATCAAATACAGAACTTAATTAGTTGTATTATTTGTATTTAGTCTAATTAATGTTTTGTTTGCATATTTTTTAGTCTCCAGGGCTTGAAGTAGCTCGAGGTGTACAGTGTAATCTTCCTCCTAATTTGTTTGATATGAAGACCGCTCACTGGAGGGAAACAAGACGTTTAATAAATAGTTGTTTCCATGGAAAGAAACTGAAAATGGTATGTTATGATAATTACATTAGATGAATGGATGGATGGATTAATGGATAGAATGATTGCATAATGGATCGATGGATGAATGGAGAGATGGATTAATGGACGGATGGATGATGGATTCATAGATTAATGGATGAATGGACAGATGGATTAATGGATGGATGGATAGAGAGATTAATGGATGGATGGACAGATGGATTAATGGATTGATGGATAGAGGGATTAATGGATGGATGGACAGATGGATTGATGGATGAACTGAAACTGAAAATGGTATGTTATGAAAATTACATTAGATGGATGGATGGATGGATTAATGGATAGAATGATTGCATAATGGATCGATGGATGAATGGAGAGATGGATTAATGGACGGATGGATGATGGATTCATAGATTAATGGATGAATGGACAGATGGATTAATGGATGGATGGATAGAGAGATTAATGGATGGCTGGACAGATGGATTAATGGATGGATGAATAGAGGGATTAATGGATGGATGGACAGATGGATTAATGGATTGATGGATAGAGGGATTAATGGATGGATGGACAGATGGATTAATGGATTGATGGATGGATGGACAGATGGATTAATGGATGGATGGATGGATGAATGGGTGGATTGATGGACGAATGGGTGGATTGATGGACGAATGGGTGGATAAATATTACGTAGATGGGTGAATGGATGAATAGATAAGTGGTGATAATAAATTAATAAATGAATAAACCTATTATATCACAGTATATGTATTATATCACATTTAGATGACTCCTCTGTTTGAAGAGAGTGTGACATCTGTAATGACTAAAGTTAAAGATATTGCTGATACTGGTAACAGTATTGATGTTGCTAAGTAAGCTAAGATGATATTTGTTACATCTTGTTTAACTACATTTACTAGATTATTTTCTCATTTGACAATGGAGACCATACTAGCTGCAGGGCTTTCATATAAAGTGGACATATTAAAAGGTCATGGTGACCAACTGGCAGAGACTGCAGAGGGTGTTTTTGAGGTATCACGTCAAGGAGCTTTAATATTTTCGGCATTTATCAGTAAGTTATGATATTAACTGAGAAATACAGTAACCGAATTATATACATCACATTATTTGTAGAATTATTTTCTATTTTTATGCTAGCCAATAATAGAATTTGATAATACCACACTGTACTCAATTAACTAGGTATATTTGTTCATGTACAGTATGCTCAGATCAGATCAAATCTAGACATAGTATTCACTAAAAAGAAATGAGACAGATATGTTGACATCCTATCTTCAAAGTTGTTCAATTTGTATTTGCTTAGTGAATACTGAGTGAATTACACATGAATGATCCGGTCTATTCTTTATTGTATTATAGAGAGTTGAGTAAGATAATTATTACATTCTATAGACACTTAACAATACTCAGTAAACTTGTTCACAGACATTTGTGGTAGATAAATACTCTATAGAAATTTACACTTCAGATTGCACAGACAACTGTCACTACTGCATATAGTTATGAATTAAAGTCTTTACATATTAACTTTACTACTTCAATTGTTCCATTGTGTTTTAATACACAAATTTATATGCTCTTTATTACAGTACTTTAATACAGCTAATGTTATTACTGTAAAAAATGTTACTTTATATGAATTGATATACTTAATTAAGATACAGAGACAAGCTCAAAGTTAGATCTTAATAAGCCTTAGTTTTAACATTAATGATTTGTTTACAGGTCACTTTCCCTTTCTTATTCCCCTCGTACGATGGGGAGCTTCAAAAACATCAGCTGCCCACAAATTTGGTGCTCTAGCTACAGCTTTGAGACATCTTATAAAAGAGCGACGTCAACAACTGTCACCACCTCAAAAAGTAACGATAGACCATGATTACCACTGATGTGCTATCATTTACTTTTAAATCTTTAGAACAAAGATTACTTACAGATTCTAATTGATGCCAGTAGAGATGATTTAAATGAATTGATTAATTCTCATCAGACTTGTGTGAATAATGATGCAAGCAAGGATTTAAATGTGAACTCAATGTCTAAATCAATACTGACTAATGATGAAGTTGTCAATCTCTCTGTGATGCTATTTTTAGCTGGTAAGGTTGTACAATCCTGTAAAAGTCGATGGATGTATTATAATGCATACACTGTATAGTAGAAATGTTTGATGAAAATAAACTTACTCCTGTAATGTGTATTTGGCAATTATACTAATTACACTAATCGAGTTATCAAATTAAATCCCTTACCAAATATTATTGGATACAAATCAGAGATACTAAATGTCATATTGTCGTAGTATGATATGTTCCTATATCATGTACTATGATCCTCAACATCTGTTCCAAACATAATCAAATGTTCTCACTTTCTTTCTTTAGGTTATGAGACTACTAGTAGTTTGTTAACATTAACATCATATATGTTAGCACGTAATACTGACAAACAAGATAAATTATGTCAGGCAATTGATGAATATTATCTGCAGAATAATGTAAGGGTATAATACGCATATATGTGTGTGTGTGTGTGTTTGTGTGTACAGATGTACATTACAACTTATTGTACTACATTTAGGATTGATTTATTTTATTCATCCTAAGTGTTAAGGAGATAGATACAATTTTACTGTATAAAAATTTCATTATATTTAATACACACACACACACACACACACACACACACACACACGTGCACACACATATATACACACACACACATACACACACACATACATATATACACATCTTGTTTCTGTTTGTTGACTGTTTTCCCTCGATATAGCAAGCGTCTCTTGATGAGGCATCTCAAAGCATAGATTATCTTGATTGGTGTCTTCAAGAATCATTAAGAATGTTCTCTCCAATTGCTTGGTACAGCCACGATACACATACACGTAGCATATTATACATGTACACGTATAATATGTACATGTATACTTAACTACTTATGTCATTGACGATGTCCATCATTCATTTGTTCATCCATCCATCCATGAATCCATTCTATTCATTTGATTACTCATCCATCTATCGATCCATTCATTAACAATTATATTAGACACATCCACATAAATACCACTTCAATAGTCATATTGCTATTTCTAATATCACAGTCCAATGCGTTACTGTCAACATACTACTACACTCAATGGATATACTATACCAGAAGGAGTCAATGTATTAGTACCACTTAAAATATTACATCATGACTCAAGGTGGTGGTCTGAACCACTCTCCTTTATACCAGAACGGTATGTTATACTGCTAATAAAATTAATATACACTGAGTAGAATATCTAATTACTGTATAGCAGATAAGTTTGGAGGGAGAAGATACTGGTGAATTTGCCAAATTGTATTTCATACACTAAAATTTTATTGTCCAATAATTTAATTAGGGTTGTGGTAGTAGGCAGACAAAAGCCATTCTCTAAATTTAATAAAAAAGTATTTTAGAACAAAATAATAACACTTTCTTAATGACAGGACATTGTTTTCATCTTTTCTACTTTTTCAAATTGACCTTTGAAAGGAGACACCCCTTTTTAAGAGGATATTAATTAAGTTATACTAAATAGCATATCAAGTTTCCATAGCAACGATGATATGATCTATAATAAAGTCAAGGTGACTTCATTAAAAGACTTTGAAACACTAGAGCATTAATCTAGTAGTGTCAATTTTGACTATATTTTTTGGGATGCTTCTCACTTTGCTTACGTCACATTTAACCTACTCTTATTTTGTAGGATATAGTTGTGTATGCAAAATGACAAAAACCAGTAGATAAAGTGATACTTAGATAATAAAGTAGGCAACATGAGATGTAAATAATGTGAGATGTAGCAAAGTGCGAACAGTTCCTTTTTTTTGGCTTGTTACTCTTGTACATAGTAATGTTTGTGTTAGTGGTTAAGGATTGAACTTTGAGGTTAATTATGAGTTATTGTTTGAGGTTTAGGGTTTAGGATTTAGGTAAAGGTAGCAATAAAGGTGCTCATTATTTGGTTCTCTTTAACAACCTCTGAATGTGGCACCAATAAACTGTTTGTTATAGTTCATATCAATCACTAGGTTTGCTCCAGAGGAGAGAGACAGTCGTCATCCAATGTGCCATTTACCATTCGGGATTGGTCCTAGAAGTTGTCTTGGTGGTAAATTTGCCTTTATGGAGGCTAAAATGGCAATGATTAGCATTTTAAAACAATACCAATTTGTTCAAGGAAAAGACACAAAAGTTAGTAAATGCTATGTTGTTAACAAGTAGATATCGTAGTGATGATGGGTGATGTTATAATAGTGATGATGGGTGATGATTCAATTATAGTGATGATGGGTGATGTTATAATAGTGATGATGGGTGATGTTATAATAGTGATGATGGGTGATGTTATAATAGTGATGATGGGTGATGTTACAATTATAATGATGATGATGGTTATGATGGCTACCACATTTAATAGTATAGATTATGCAAGTTGATTGTGTCAAGTGATTTGTGTATTGTTTTAGTTTATTTTTATGTAATGTATATTACATATAGTACAATATAATTACATTGTATATTACAGTATTACAGTATAATATAACTACATTGTATATTACAGTATTAGATACAGTACAATATAATTGCATTGTATACTACAATATTACATACAGTACAATATAATTACATTGTATATTATAGTATTACATACAGTACAATATAATTACGTTGTATATTACAGTATTACATACAGTACAATATAAATGCATTATATATTACAGTATTACATACAATACAATATAATTGCATTGTATATTGACATATATAATAAACATATAAAAATTATTGCATATTCAATATTAGGTTCCCATGGAAACAAAACTAGGTGTGACGTTAGCTCCAGCTGGGGAAGTTAATCTCCTTTTACAATCAAGAAAAGTATAATTGTCTGTTCATTATAATGTGTGGAGCTAGTTATCCTAGTTATTAAACCCCCAACTACATTATATAATACCTGTCTTACAGAAATAAAATAAAATATTTATTGAAATTTGATCAACATTCGACGACTGAACTCTCACAAAGTACAGTAACTGAAATTACGCATAATCTTATCAATGAACTTTAAATTAATTCAGTAAGATATCGAGGTAATTATGACAACAGAAATTATAACAAATTATAAAAAAATCCACCAAATAAAACAAGACGAGATAACGTATTGCATTGTTATAATAACAAAATTGGACTACACCTAGTAATTTTTGCTAAATGTTTTTGTATACAAGTAATCACTATTATACTATTATACTACTTTATAAGTAATAAGGGTATCTAATAGTATATTATTAGTATAATATTGTATACTATTCTATACTATTAGTATACTATTAGTATAATATTGTATACTATTAGTTACTATTGTATATTATTAGTATACTATTGTATACTATTAATATACTATTGTATATTATTAGTATATTATTGTATACTATTAGATACACTCAAATGCTTTAAGATATGTTTACTTATACTCTGTAAGTGTCTTTCTGATATTATAGATGGAGAACAATGTTGTGGCTTCATTATTATATCAGACAGTGTTATTGTTGTCTATACAACATTGTCTGAACAAGACAATAAAGTAAACCAACTGACATAATTAAACAAACTAAACTCAACTTTGACCTTGTAAATCACTTTAATGGTTTCAGCATGCTTTTTGATACATGAATTTATATATGTCCTTATGACTATACATAATACATGAATTTATATGTGTGGTGATGACTATACACTACTTATCTGTAATACAGCTAACTTGTTTATCGTGGTTTGTGCTATAACAGGAAGAGATATTGGAGTAGAGGTGTACCTTATAATTGAAAGAAAAGACAATGTTTTGATAGAAAACTTGACAAAAAGGTCAAAGTTACCACGTTGAACAGACATTAAAACTAATGCTACATTCTAACCTAAAACTAGAATTTAAACACACTGCCCTATTGACAAA
This sequence comes from Xestospongia muta, assembly GCA_963693285.1. Taxonomy (NCBI): domain Eukaryota; kingdom Metazoa; phylum Porifera; class Demospongiae; order Haplosclerida; family Petrosiidae; genus Xestospongia; species Xestospongia muta. The sequence goes on from OY848918.1 coordinate 11,220,595, forward strand.
ATAAGACTAGATCAAGCAGAAGGCATTCTCAATCTTCACCTGTATCTGGTCGATAGCTATATACTCACTACTATCATTACTATAGACAATTCCTTTTGTACAACACACTACATACAAGAAATTTATATGAAGAGGCTAGCTGATGTATTATTTATCAAAAGAGTAATGGCATTTATCAATAAACGAATGAATAGATGGTGCCATTATATCTATGAATAACAGGAATAGTTTCTTAATAGTCTATTGTAAGTGAACAGCTGGTTTAAAACCACACAGTAGTATAGTACAGCAAATTAATAGAGTGAATTATGTTTGTGTTGAGTGAATCTGATTAACTACACTAATTGCATTTGTTAATTAATTTATTAGATTTGTCGTATTAATTGAGACATGTATACTCTATTCATTTTGATTCTGACTTTGAAGACAGAAAAGATACCTTATCAGAGATTATACACATGAATTTATATGGAGGATTATCAAAGGGTTACTTAGAGAAAATGCCAACATCATAAGAACCGCTAGAGTTAGGAGGAATCCAATGGTATCAAAGTTAACTCTGTAACAAGCAGTATAACAAAGTTATGGGATAAAAACAATCTGCAAAGTCAGGCTACTCTACACTTGTTGTTACTATGACAACTACAGTAGCATTATTATAGATGATTCACTTAAATTTTACTACACTTTCTTTATCTTGTTTTGGTATACTAATCTTCTTATCAGAGATTATACACATGAATTTATATAGAGGATTATTTTATCAAAGGGTTACTTAGAGAAAATGCCAACATCGTAAGAAACCGCTAGAGTTAGAGGAATCCAATGGTATCAAAGTTAACTCTGTAACAAACAGTATAACAAAGTTATGGTATAAAAATCAATCTGCAAAGTCAGGCTACTCTACACTTGTTGTTACTATGACAACTACAGTAGTATTATTAAGCAATTTATTATAGATGATTCACTTAAATGTTACTACATTTTCTTTATCTTGTTTTGGTATACTAATCTTCTTATCATCTTTCATTTTGTAAATTGATTTTTATCATTATACACGTACATACTAATATGTATTATGTATATGTAATATATGTACATACTACATGCATTACATGTACAAGGATTATATACTCACTATACTATTATATTGTACTCTTACAATTAATATAAATCATAATAGAATATTAATGTCCTAAGTAATGATCCCATTTATAAAAGGTCAAAGTTAATGCTGACAAATGTTATACTCTTATTGCATTCAAGAGAAGCATAAGAGCTTCACAGGTTTTACAGCTGGTAGAGCCTGTGTGTGTATATACTCTCAATGTCACAAATAAGTCAGTTTATCAAAAAATTATGAACTAACTCTCACAAAAATACAATACTGACAAGAAATTAGAATGCACAGCAACAATATTTATTAATTATAAGTCATTAAAATATTGAATTATTGATGACAATGAATTATTTAAAAAAACAGCAATAAAATCAATAAAACACGACGACTTGATATATTGCATGGCATTAGACGATAATTAAATAAATTCTAAAAATCTAAAAAAGGTGGCAGCAACACAATTGATGAGCATAAAAGAATAAAAAGGAAACAAAAACAGTAGTACTCTAATGGACATGTGGTTTGGGTATGTGATCATGAGGTTGAGTCTTGTGAGTCTTTTGGGTCTAATTATAGGACTATTTCCTTTTAAGGAAGCGACAGCCCCCTTTCTTGGACTGGCAATTTGAACACCAATTGGACTTCTCAGAAGGAAATCGTCTGCGGCAACTGTAAATAAAAAAGAAACAAAACATAATTTGTGTTCAATGGAAAGACAACAATGTCATATCACATGACTATTATGAGAGAGTATTATAAAATATCACATGATTATCACATGACATTTCTATACATATGAACATCACATGATATTGCTACAATATATCACATAGTGGTTATTACATAATACTAGTATCAGAAGAGGCACATGCTGGTCACATGCTCCATATCTAAACAATCATGTCAAAGGTTGCTAAACTGTACTTTCCAAGTAGAACATTCATGTTGACAAAGGTCACTAATGTTTTTATTGAAGCTAATGGTAGCATTAATCCTCTAAACAAGTTATGTCAACTACTATGGTCTCATACATGTCCCAAGTGAAAGCCAGTATGATAACCTCTTGCTGATTCATCTTAACCACAATCAAGTTAAGAGGACACTTTAGTTCCTGGTTGCTGTAGTTACAATAAACACAATATGCACAGTACATGTATACAGGAAAATGAAGTAGATATGAGGATTCACATCACACTGGATTTAGAAATTCTATTCTTAGAAATTTTAAATTGAAGGGCTATTGAAGTCAGCATCAACAAAGGCAGCCAGTTAAATGTGTGTGTGTATGCATATATACTATAATGTCTCTTTCAGGAAGACAGATGGTTCAATGATATGCAGTTATTTCTTAGAATGTTGGCTCCAATCTTTAAAAAGGAAATGGCTCTATGTACTTTTCCTGTGATGTGGTATAATGATATAGGAGTATATTCCTCAAGTGAATATCTTTTATTATAGAATATGCTAAGGAAAATGGGAGCTATGGCTATTAAAGTTATAGTTAACATAAGACAATGATTGTCTTGCTACAGACAGACAGAAGTGTTAATATTTACAGTCTATTGATTATAATTCCAATGGGACATTTAATTGTAAACTAGATATTATAATTTTATTAGTTGCTCACCTTTTTGTGAAAAGCTGTTGCTGTTCAATTTCGCTTGACTGATATAAGGTGTCTTTCGAATCTTCTTCTTTTGTAGCTGTGTTCTGAATTGGAGACGACACATTCTCCTCGCCCTCGTAGGTATGGACACTCTCATTTGTTGGCTCCAGCTTTTGTAAGGTGGATGGGGCATCATGCTTTATTAGGGGAGGAGGAGAGTTGGTATCTTCTGTTTTAAAATTGTCAGGCTGAGTTTGTTCGTTGCTGTTTGTCATTGGACTAGATTTAGACATAAGTGGTTTGATGTTGCTAGCCTCTGAGGATGGTGCTGTCAGAAATGGTGAAGAAGGTTTGGGTGTGATTTGAGTGGGCATCCTAGACGAAGAGGTTTGAAGTGAAGGAGAAGAAACAACAAGTGGAGAGGAATAAGTAGATGCTTGAAAGTTTCTGTGGTGTGATGGACTTTGTGGGTACTGCCTGTAAGGAGTCTGTTGGCCTGACATATGTGCATAGGGAAAAACACTGGGGCTACTAGCATAGGGAGGGATAGGACGTGCAGTGTGATTGTACATATTTGGGGAGTTGGCTCCGGGTGAAAACAAGGAGGATTGTGCTACAGGAGACATGGAATATGGGTGAAATGGCTGAGCAGGAGATGAATGGTGATGTCCTTGGATGGCATAGTGATGAGGTAAAGGACCAGAATGATTGAATGGGAATGCAGTGTTAAGAGCTGGACTACGAACCATTGGAGATGGCATCATGTTAGGGCTAGCTAAAGGTGCACCATACATTGGAGAGTTTTGAGCAGGAAGATTCATAGTTCCTGGGGCATGGCTAAGAGGGATGGTACCTTTTCCGGGAATAGATGGCGTATGTGGAGAATTGGATGGACTATTGGAGGCAGAGTTAGGTGTTTGATAGCTGTTGACAGCGGCGGAAGCAGTTCTCTTGTTATTTGTAGCATCATCAGGAACCAAGTCAGAGAGGCTTTGTGATTTTTTGACATTCATCTCTTGTATATCTGGAACAGTTACTTGTCCTCTGTCATAGTTCTGAAAAGGCTTATTCATCTCTTCTCCAGCCGCTTTTTCAATGGGGGGACTAAGTGACCCAACACTGGACACAGATGACTGATAATTTAGAACAATGCCACTATCTGGAGTCACGCGTTGTAAGGAACTGTCACTCATCTTTGGTTTTTTCATAACATTGGGAAACTCGAAACCATCCATTTCATTCTCGTAGCATTCTACATCATGATCTGATCCAGACATGGATGGCATCTACAGTAAGTAGACAGACAAGGAGTAGTAACTTGATTGTGGTTATTACCATATCAATGTTATTTTAATGTTGTTAGGTACAATATCTGAACCATTACAAAATTGATCTAGTCCAGATAACTGTATAAACTAAGCTAATGAAACGCGCATATCCCCAAAAAATGGATTTCCCACAAAGCTACTCAAAACATCAGGGGCAGGATTGAAAAGGGGACCACCCTGGGAATATACAAGAACATAACAGTGCCAAATTCTAAGTATAATGTACTTTTACTATGTGTGTGAGAATGATCATTGAGTCGTATCACTTACTGTTTGACCATCTGCTGTGGGATGGGAAGTCATTTTTGTCTGTTCTTGGACAATTTGAGGTGGGAGCTCTGTACCATTAGTCCAGGGTACTGCATTAGGAGGGGTTCCGGTGGTACTTGGTACTTGAAAAACGGATGAGTTTGGATGATGTAAAAAAGATGGTGGGATGGCAGATGGATTATTGATGTACTGCATTGGTCCTACGTGTCCAGGATAAGGGAAACGAGGAGTCTCTATCATTCCTGGTGGATAATGGTTACTGATTGCTGTTTTTTGGATTGGTCGTGGATAGTGCTGATTCATGGAAATTTGTGAAGAGAATTCTGGAAGCTCAGAAGGGCTTGCTCTGGCATAGAAGACATCATTGCTTCCTGGAGAGATCAGATTGGGTGATTGAAGTGGTGAGAATGGTGTACTGTTACGTGATCCACTGAGTCTGAAAAGCCCATATATTGCCTGCTGTTCTGCATCTGTAAACTCACCAAATGTACTGGTTTTGCATCCATCCATGGCCTCACCATTGTTTGCACTTGAAGGCTTGCCATTAGAAATGTTGTTGGTCAAAGCATCTCCTTCAGAATGAGTCCGTCTTTTCTTCATATCGTTTCCCTCTTGCTGATTTCCTCTCTCTGATTGATCTGCAGAACTCCTTTTAGAAACAGAAGACATTCTACGAGGTGGCATGGCAACGGGAGGTGGAGTGGGAGAATTGAGATGCTTTGAACATAGGCCACATTTTTGCGATTCTTTCCAGCATTCATCAACTCCACAAAGGCGTCTCCACTGCTTTCCATTAAATTTCTTTTTTATGCCTTCGGGAGTAATGATTATTTCACCCTTTTTGACACCTTTAATGTCTTTAAGTTTGACCCTTGATCCACGAATTGTAGAGGCATATTGGAATTCTTGGGTCTGGATCAATGGAGGAGGTAACATTCCAGGCTGTGGTGGTGGTGGTGGGATTTGAGCTGACTGTGGTTGTTGAGGATAATAGAATTCTCGAGAAGGTGGTGTTTGTGGTATTTGTCCAGATGGTGTATCCATATATGGTAAAGCACCAAGGGGTTGCATGGGACCATACGTGGGGGAGTTCCCTCTTGGTAGCACCTTCTCTTCAATTGGTTTTGCCTGCTGGTAGGGTGAGGTGCCAAGCGCAGCATCGACCGACATGGTAAGCATTGATAAAGTAGCAGCTGGTCTGCTAATGATAGATTAATGCAAGAAAATAGATTGGTTTCTGCAAAGACTGCAGAAGAAACTAATTTAAAAGATTGGTATGGTGATAAAAACAACGTAGCTGGTACTACTATAATGTAGCCAGATTGCAATCCACTGTGTGATGAATTTCCTGCATTAAAAAAAGAGATAGTTTTGACTAATGAATCTGTTAGTATTTAAAGAATGTACCACACATAACACATGTTCATATAGCAATTAAAAGACTTGCGGAAAAAGAAAGCACATCTTTGTAAACCAGTGCATTTCATAGTGTGACTAATTAATTTAGAACTACCAGGTGGCCATTATATCACAGACAAAAATACATTTGTGTGTCTGTGACTAAAGAGAGAGGCTACACTCCCACACTTATACCTCAGATATGCAAAGGATATAACAATGATATCATGCATCAGTGATGAGACAATAAGTTAACCTACAATGCTACTTAAATCATAGTAAATGTTGTTTGTTTGCTGTTTCAACAGTGGCCATGCATAATAAGAGTTTCAAATCACTACTTGTTATAGTCTGTCTGTGGTTATTCTACAAAGTTGTAGACATATACTGATATTCACTAGTCTAGAGATTACATTAACAGAAATTTGATTGAGGTTACTATGCAAGGTCTTGTGTAAGATAGCAAGAGTCTATTAGGTATAATAAAAACATCTTTTTAACATTTAGTCTGAATGGCTTCATGATCTCCTGTGTTACTTTATCAAAGTTAACATGTGCACAAAAGGAAGAGAGTGGATAATAGTAACCCACTCTCACAAATTAAGTAGATGAGGCACTTTTGACCTTGTTTGGTCATTGGGATAATCAAGACTTAAGAGACTAAAGGAGATTGGTGAAACCTTTCTACACTGCTGACCATATCAACAGCCCACACTGTCTGGTGAACACCTATCATAACATGACTAGTATATACACACAACGTGATGTACATGTGTAAGTGTGACATGCACCTAATAGTATGTGATAGGACTTGTGATGCCCTCTGCATCCTGTCTCTGGACCTTCAAGCAATGACTTCTAAGTATTCTATTACTACTCTATTGAGTTCACGCTATCTATCACTTTCATTAACGCTACTGATAACTGAAGCAGTACAAGTGCAATAGGAAGCCAACTATTTGTCAGCAATGTTTATTATCTGCAGTTGATTGTTGATGAATACAAAGGTACACTTGTATCATTAGCCCAAAGAAAGCTTCTTTGCAGGTGAGCATATTGCACAACAGCTTACAGTATAGCAGGTTTACATGCATACCAAAGGAAATGACTGTAAGTGCTCATGCATTGAAAGCTAATTAACCATCACTGTTAAATGCCTGCATGCATCGAATTGGAGGGCCACATGTAGTTAGTAAAACATTATTTTGAAATCAATATTAGCTATAATTCTACATTCATGATAATTCTGTCATATAGAATTTTGATTAAAAAAAACTTGAGAAGTAAGTTAATGACTATAAAACTAGTCAAGTTTTGTAGCAGCTGCAAAATCAATGGGAATAATATAGTACATAACTTTGTCTATTCAGGACTGACAGAGTTGGAATACTATCATGTACATATCATGTCATGCAACATTTGGTAAGGATTTCTTGTAATACAAGATCTCTGTGTTAAGTTGGCTCAGAGCCATTGAGGTTATGCCAAACCCATAACCAATAATCTATATAGAGATGCGGCCAATTACGTTACAGACATATAGGTTAGCCATAGTTTACACTGTAGCAATATATGCCTATTAGAGCATGACTCCTGCAGATAAAAGGGTTCATCAATTATATCAATAACACTCACAACAGTTCCATTTTCACGGTATTAAACACCTCATATAGTGGCAATAATATAATAAAAACAATATCAGCAAGCTATCAAATCTTCTAAGAGACTTTCTACACTTACTGCCTCAGTACAAGCTGGTCTCACTCCACAATATATATAAGAAACATGTGCTGACAATTTTACTCACCTTTTTGGCTATACGTATACTCCAGATACTCTACAACTCTTCGCGTGCAATCACTTGTAGCACAACTATGCAAGCAAGCTGTCAGATTTGCAACTCTTGCAGGATTTAAGTTGTAGTGTACTCTACTACAACACTCCAAAACACTAGCAGATTAGCGCAGACAGTGCACATAAATGGCAACTGATATAATGATATTCATCACTGCCCTGCCTCCATCTGTCATTTTACCTTGTGGCCAAAAATATGCTCCATTTGGTATCCCTTTGTACAAGCTATGCCAGATGCTTCGTAGTTGTCAACAATGCATTATCAGGCTAGGTTTGGACAAGACCAGGAAAACTGTGATGAATATGGTTTAAATTAAATCTATATTGGCATTCATTGTGCAAACTACTAAAATCCTGTTGTTCTAGGAGAATTGATACAGGGAAAGGTAATTGAGACTATTTGGATGCAGTCAGATCATTTGCTATTTCAATAATATGTCAAAAACAAATTCCTTTAATTAAAGACAAAGAAATGATATGGATACATTCTCAATTTACTTAATGTCAATAGAGAGCAATCATTGGCCAGTAAAGGCTTTGGGAATAACTATAGTTGACAACCTATAACTCTTGCATAGGCTGATCTAAGAACAACTTGCATGCATATCACATTATAACACCAGTTACTTGGATATAGTGATTGTTGTTAGGTGGATCAAAAAAAACAACTACTAATACATTTTACTAGGAAATTATGATCAATTGTAGGTATGTTAATGTGTAGTGCTGTATTGAAGAGCACAAGTTGACACACGTTCAAATCACAACTGTTAAACAGAGTAAAAATCGTGAGTACTCTATTTCCATATACTACAAACAAGTGTTAGTGATTTGTTCTGTCTTCTGTATCATAAGTAGCAGGCAGTTTACTCTAGCTTGATTACTCATCTTTAAACTGGAACATACGTCAACCGTATGCAGTGATTACAATTGACATAGTTCCAGTGGTAAAGTGTTAGTATGATAGGAAGTTTAAAGGGGAACAAAATTTACTATAGTTGAACAGTGTCCTTGTGTAAATTAATGTTAAGATGTGCCAACTATAGCTTTTGTAATGACAGACATTCAAACAGCATAGTTTCACCGCTTAGTTTCTATTGTGATACTAAAGAATGTTTGTTAAATCATAACAAATAACAAATGAGCTGTGTTCTAAATTATAGTAACCACATTTGAAAAGAAGGCCTCTACTCTTAGAAAAACATGAGTGTGGTAATCGTAGTGATGTAATATATGCCAATATGATGGTGTGTACATCCATATATGCTACATGTCTGTGTATTCAAGTGTACCAATTAAAGAAAGGGAAGTTATGCACTGGAGTCAGCCAGCTTGAAGAAGTCTTTGACAGTGCATTAGTACTACAGTGTCATTTTACCACAAAACAAAATTCATAGCTCTAGAGAGTGCAAAGAATTTAACTAGACAGGTGTTGTGCAGTGTATACATGTCGTCCTGCTATTCAATCAATGGTTTTGACAATAGTGTTGTTTTAATAATATATTTGTGACACCAAACCATGTCTTAGTATGAAGTCGCCATATTTGGAGGGGCCACCTTATTGCTCCCAACCACAATGTCCTCCTTTGCATCAGATAAGAGTGAAACCAATATCTGAAGTCATGTCTATATTTCCTGTAATCGTAACTACTTTTGAGTAAATAGAGGAGAAAAAGGTGCGGCAAGTGACAAAGAGTTGCTGATACACATGATATATAAGTCGGTATGCTGTAAATGTCCATTAGACTATTCTATCAGGGTTGTTTAAGTCTCATTAACACTGCATGGATTAATATAAACTGTTTATGATTTGAAGACAAAACTAGTTGAGCAGCAATTAATTTACTCCTTTAGCGTCAGATGGACAGACATACAGTCACAGTCTGTGAACAAACAGCTTTTTATCATGCTTAGTTTGAGGTACTTGTGATTACAAGTTGCATGCAGGAATTTACACTGACAAACAAGTCAACAGTAAAACAATTTAAACCAGTTATACAAGTTTAAGTTCATTATGCTATAAAAAAAGTCACCAAAAGTTCCAGAGGTCACACAACCAAGGGACTCTATATTTACTTTACATTAAATATTAAACACACAAACTGAAACAAGTGCAATTGATGTCATCTAATTCAAAACTAATTCAGAACTTGTCCTGTCTTGATAACCTGATATTCTATACATGAACACAACACATATATCATTTCTCTTGACAATATATAAACAGTGTCAATGATACTGTTTACTAATAAATTACCCATCTCATCAATGAACTTTCATTGAAAAGAGAACTTGACCTTTTATAAAAATAATTTCTCTAACTTGTTTTAATTTGCAGGCATGAATCCTTAAGCACCTATCATTTAGCAGTTAAGTTTAAAGCATTGTAAGGTGTCCTTGTTTGTGCATTTCTATGTGGTTGACGCTTTGAACTAGCCACATGTCTGCTTTGCTCTTAATGCTCACATTGGCCCTATCATGAAGCAACAAATGTCCAGTGTTCACTTTGATGTTGTATATTGTTTGCAAGTGACAGTGCGTCTCCAATGAAAATAAAGTCTTTCAAGGGAAGACGGTTTCTAGTCATAATTGTTCGCCAGTGGCTTACAAGCAACTGTAACCAAGTTAGATTAGTGCTTTGTAAATGGCTGACAATCAAAACAAAATCAATATACACCTGTCTTCCCATGTTTACTGACTTGTTAGAGATATTAAAACTAGCATGCATAATTATATGCATGGAATACTGTATATGTGATACTAATAGAGAAAGAATTAATGCATAGTCCATATATTGCATGATAATATGGAGAACAACTACAAAAGTAACAGTTGTTTTTGCCATAACAAAGTTAAGTGAACAAAATCGTATTATTGAGGCAAAGTTGATTAGCAAGTCAGTCCAATAACATTTACTACGTATAAATATAACACGGGAAAGGTTTGGGGATTTTAACTCTTTACTTTTACATATAAAATACAAAGCACAAATAGATTTTTTTTACCAATAATAACAATACTGATATGGTGCTAATGATATTCATTACTACTCTTCTACAACTATACTACTCTACTACAGACCATCAACACGTGTGTGCAGAGCCTATTCTATCTGGTCTGTAGAGTAAGCACAGTTTCAGAAGAGCTGTCCACGTATTATGAAGCGCCAGTCATAAAAAGGTTGCATAACACACACAATATTGTCTTATCATTGCTACTCACCACAACAGAAATTTGCAGAAGCTGTCCACTCTGTTGCTAGTCTTTTAGCTCTTTGAACTTCTTCGACTGAGTGGGTTCTTTCTGCTACTCTTCTTTTTTAAGAGTGGCTGATCATGACCTGGTCTCTAGCTACTGCAAGCTCATCAAGTGTCTATATAAATGCAGGCCATTATACTTAATACATGAGCTATGTACAATTGTGAAGCCAAGCGACTGTAACCCACTAATGATATATACGGTCTTCCTTTAGAAACGGAAATATACTGATTCTCTGAGACCTCTGATGATCTAGGTATAGCCTGGAGACCCCATTTATATGTACATGTAGTAAAAAGTAAGGGGAATTAAAATGAATCTAATAGCTATAATGATGATATTATGTTTTCAATATTCTTGTTGGTTTTTTGAACACACAATATTAATTGTTTTGCATTTTAGTAAAAGATAAAATAATCAGTGATAATGATTCCAAATTATATAAAGATATTCTTATTGTTTTAATGAAATGATAATTCTGAAGAAAGTGAAAGTCTTGCTGAATCAGGTTGCCAACTCCATTCAGTTTAAATGGCAACTATCAAAGTCAGACTTTCTGTCTAAAGATTGTGTAATTCAAAACCACTTCATTCCGACTTGAGTCTCACTAGTCGTGATAGGTTTTCCTGCCTGCCTAAAGTACTTTAAAAGGCTATTTCCCAACACTAATTTGTAACATAATAGGTATTGCTCAAACCATGAAACCCCTAAAGAGAGAGAGAGAGAGAGAGTATGTCATATTAAGTGTATCATACATTACTACACTATAGCACTCTCAAATTGACAATATTATATACTGTTTTAACAATCATTAACACACATCAGACTGTTTTTTTCTCTCTTTCTTTGATGTCTAAGTTCTAAAGAAGCCAATACAGTAGAGGTTTGTATATTGAGTTCAAAAGGTCCTTTTAAAACCGGTCTGACAAGTTTTACAATAGGTAGGAGGAACAGGTTGTGGTAAGAGTTTGCCCGCTCTCTCTGCTGAGATCTGATTGGCTATTGGTTTAACATATGTGGGGGAGAGAGGAGGTGGTCTAGCAGTTTATTCTTGATGCATGGGCTATGTAAACTGACATACCAACTCAAGACTGAGCTGCCACAATAAATACTAATTAAATTAGTTTATTCTGTAGCCAATTTTTACAGCGATCCCTTCTTAAAGTGGGTTTCATTGTTTTAGAGACATAACTTCAACTTATACTCACATACACACACAAAGTGTGTAGTTTACTACCTAATGCGGTGACTGTATATATGAATGCAGCCATTCAGAGTAGCCTGGCCCTACTGCCCAAATGCACCTATAAAAGTATCTCCATATGTAAACTGAGATTATTATATGCTTGGATAAGCCGAGACTAATAGCGACAGTCAGTCTACTTGTGGTTAGCATGACTCTTCTGTACTTTACCAACAAGTTTACACAGGAAAATGGTATAGTTCACAGACAATTGGGTCATCGTTCATGTGAAGACAGTAGGGCCGGTCTATATCCTCATAGGTCCTTAAGATAACTACATATATACATGTTATATACACAATACAATGCTACACTGTATATGACATTGCAGGAGAGTAGTATAAATGTGTATTGTGAGCCTCCTTGTAACAAGTCACTGGCCTGACCAGGAGTTAAGAGATAATGCTGGAATGAATGTGTAGTGTTTTTTGAAATAGGAACAATCACTACGTCACAATAGCATAATGGACGTTGTAATATAATAACGTTAGAATTCTTGCGTATATACCATTGATATTCCACTCTAATAGCTATTGTGTAGATATGCACATTAGACACATAACAATATATTACCATAGCAACACTATTTGTTTCACAGTATCCCTGTATACATGATCTGTATATATATATGTATGTATGTATGTATGTATGTATGCTAGGTGATATCTTCAATACATCACAGACCAGGTCATCGTTTTATATTAGTTCTAATAATTGAATATAGACAACACTTAAAAGGCTTATGGTTTGTTGATTTGACTATTAATGAAATTCATTGATCTAGTTGCCACCCTCTTAGCTCAAGTGTTTTATCCTCTTCCAATAAGGGTTTGGTGGACCACAACCACTTTACCTCCTTAAGGAGGGATCAATAAAAATGATAAAAAAACAGTAAAAACCATGATTGTATTACCAGTTATTATTTATTAGCATTAAAATGAATCGGTCTATATAATAGTTTATACTGTGGTATTCTTTCAACAGTGATTACTATTGTAACAGTGCCCACTTTAAACTTATCGTGGCTAAGTGCAACTATTGTAAAAGCCATAGTCAACAGATATGATAGTTGTCTTATAAACAATGGTAACTATACTAGGTCACTATGCTAAGTGCTATCGTCATTCACTAGGCTACAGCTTACATTTGATAACTACTGTATTTCTTTAAACAAGATCTGTGTCAATATGGCCAACAAAAGGGGAAAGTACTATTTGAGGTCAAGGTTTGATTGGGAGAAGCAATTTAATATATGAACAATCACAACCTTAGAAATAATTCTGAGCTTTTGTATTAGTTAGTAACATGATAGTTTAAGTTATGATGGAAGTTTGAAGGAAAAAAATTAGTATTTAGTTTGTAAAATAAAAAGTTGTTAGTGTTATTTAGTCATTTATTCAATAGTTCAAGAAATTTGGGAGACAGCAACTATTTTCTGGCTGTTAAAAGCTAACAGTCAAGATCACCATAATAAGTACAAAAAGTTCACTAATCAAGTGCTTGTGGTGGTAAGTATTGACATTCATTAGCTCACTGTGATCATGTTTACTACTCTTGACCTTAGCTAGAAGGTCACTATGGTAAGCGAGTCACTACGGTAAGTGGATCACTACAGTAAACGAGTCACAGTGACAAGTACTATGTTCACTGATCTAACAACACTATCAGTTACCCAGAGCTTAAGTGATCAGATACATTGAAGTGGCTTTATCATAAAGTGTAGCAAATAAATTAGATATGATAACTTTTGCATTAAAAAATATATAGCAGGTGCTTAAAAGAGCACACCTGTTTAGCTATGTAGGAGACATCACAGACACCAATATGAGAGTTGTCTAGATAACTATCTTATACAAAAACAGGAACAAGTCCTCCTACTTTGTTGATACAAAAACACAAGGACCGGTCCTCAATCTAATTAGAACAGCATATGATTCTGATTATGTAATATAACAGTTATGACAGTCACATTATTCTTGTAAGACTCGCAAGATAATAGACTGCTCAACACAGACACGTTAGTGATCAAATTAAATATGGTTAATGTAATTATGGTACAGTCTAATACTACGAGAAAATCATTAATAAAACCAGTCATTTTGAAGTGTGCAGGTGTACACAAATCTTATTATTAGAAGTGACAAATGTATTTTTATTATGCTTAATTAAGCGAACAGGTTTATATAATGTATTTTCATATACTACGTGTAGGAGAGGTCAGACAGATATTATCACAAAGATATGCACTACTTCATATATTGATCAAACAATTCCAATACTATACATGGAAAACTGTACAGACCCTTTATAAGGTGCTACGTTATCAGTTCATGATGGACCATTTGTAGTTCTAACTAAAGGGGATGTCTCTTAATTGGAATAGACTAAATGACTCCATAATAGGAGAGATTCAATTACATAACATACATTAACAATACTACAATGTGGCCCACTCATGTTGGCGGTTCCCAGGATACTTATTTGAGGTCAGAGCGGTAGACAACAAAGAAGTGGGTGAGTGGATGGGAGAGGTTGTTACTCTACCAAATCCATTTCTAACCAAATTCATGACATCAAAACTACAAATGTTAATACACATTTATGTGAATACCACTAAATATTGATGTATGGATTCACCAATTAAACAAAATTAGATTACAATAATACACCTTTGTATGAAGTATACAACAGTATTAAACAATAGCTTTGAAACCTAATTCATGGAATATATACGTCAGAACAAGAACCAAGTAAGAATCCATACATATGTCTAGCCACAGATTGAAATCCAATTTTCACTGTTACCAAGTCATATCAACGTTGGTATAAGCACCTGTAGATAATAACTGTGGCAACCATACTCCTATACATGCCTGCGTATGTGTATATGTACACATCATTACATCACACATATTCTGTAAACCATTTTAAAAAGATTAATAGCCCTAACTTTTGCTGACATGACCAAAACACTATCACTCAAGAGAATACATCAAAAGAAACAAGAAGCCACTTTCGGATCAGTCATCAGCTGATCAACAGGCGTTTTAGTAGATTGTAGTGTACTATAGTAAAGACTCCATTAAGGTTGCCTTTTAGACTGTCTCATCTTGTGTTGTTACATTTTCATTATTATTACTACATAGATATGATATGAAGATGTATTGCGTGGAGTAGACTCCAGACCACATCACAAGAGTTTGAAATTTGTAACTTGAAATTAACACACCACAGATTACACTGCTAAGGAGACACTCTAGTTACCTTAACTAACTACTGCAAAGAGTGTAGTTATTTTTATAAACACATTGTACACATCTGTTTTATGGGGGTTGTTAAGGTTGGATGCCAAATGGATTACCCAACGACTTTGCAATAGGCTTGTTAAAGCATGCCTAGATTGCATAAAATGCTGAGCTGTTTACTGGCTCAAGACCAAAGAATTCTTAAGGCTTTATTTCAGAGCTGACACATAATGTTATTGTTATTGATTACAAGAGGCTGTCCTTTGAGTTAGGCTTATCTTAACAGTGGTCTATAGAGAAACCCCTGAAAAAGATCCTTTCAACAATTACTGCATTGTCAGCTTCTGGCGGTGATTAAATCTCCTTAAGAATGACACAGCATTATTTTGATGTGGTCAAGAGTGAAAAGGTATTAACCAAAGGTCTGTCAGTTTACTTTAGAGCTTACATTACCTTTATCACGCACCTGAACAAATCGATAACAACTGCTCTTATCAATCAAAGAGAATGCTGAGTATAAGCTTGACAGTTTAGACGAGATTTGTGCTTTGACATATTATCAGTGTTTGTATGTTTTAAGGCCACAATGAGTTGTCATAAGTGGCCAGTCTGCTTGCTCTAGCAAGCTGTTGAATACACCTACAATGCTAGCTACCACACAAATTGACCTCAGACATACACAATAATAACCAAAAATTAATAATCCTATCCCATCAGCTGGTTTAATGTATAGCTGGCTTAGTTTTGGTTTTAGCAGACGGCATCAAAGTCTATAGTAGATGATGTAATCTAATGATTACCTTAAACTATCTGAATTATCTAATTGGTCCATGGTCACATGACTAACACAGAATAGTGTACTTTTAGTCCAGTACATATAACAAACCTAAAACGCACACAGTTCTATCTTAAACAAAGGGTATTATCTTAAATGTATCATATCATAGTACTTACATAATATAGTCAATGACATGATCTAATAGTGTACCATGCATGAAAAAGGACCATAAATACCACACCAAAGGAAACTATTGTGCAATACTTCACTTCATAAGAGGCATCTAGGACTCAGCTAGTGTGTTATTACTAATCGTGTGTTATCGATTGTTACATAACAATGCATAGTCAAAAGTGAGAGTACAATATAAAGCTTGCTTTGATGGGCAATTTCAAAATCATTTCCAGCTGACAAAACATATATAATCTAATAAAAAGAGTACCACAAAAGAACAAAAAAGATTAGCTGGTTACATTGTCCTCTACTATGACGTATGATATGATTTAGGTTAGTATGGGTGATATCATTCTTGGCAGTTCATCTACATTGGATACAATACTAACCGATTCAACCATGCCATTCTGCGACTGTATTGGTAAGCCAGACTCATTCGACCTTGACATTCTAGACTGTACTCATGTGATTGCAATGTTAAAATCATTAACCATATGAAACTTGATCTACCAACTTCAGAGAGTTAAGTGAATGGAATACTATCATGGACAAGTAGATCAGATTACAGAGGGAATATTGAGAGAGTATTCTTTCTCAGAAAATACTTTACTCATGACAAACTATCTAGTTTTCTTTGAGTATAAATAATGAGGTGTTATAATTAAAATAAGCATCTCTCAATTACAAATCAGTAAGCTGATCTATAGGTATCTTACTGGGAGATAAATATGTCATTGGTTGAGGAGAAATACTGGTGAATAATTCCACATAATTTAGTGTTATAGTCCACATAATTTAGTACTATAGTCATACATAAATTAGTGCTATAGTCATACATAATTTAGTACTATAGTCATACATAAATTAGTGCTATAGTCATACATAATTTAGTGCTATACTTATACATAAATTTAACATGAAATCCTAATCTCAATAGTCCAATTGAGACTGTAGAAAATGGAAAACATTTCAAAAATTTAAACTCTTGACTGATGAGTAAGTCAATATTAAATTGCTATCACATTTTATTTCATTAAACCCGTTAAACAAACTAAACTCACTAGGGAATTCCGCATTGTTTGCTGTTATCAAAACTTCACACAACTTTTTGTCTCTGATTGTTTAAAAAATTAAAATCTACACAGGGATATCATCTATAATACACATATGTACATGACGTACATACATGTACATGTATAGACGCTATACTTGGATATAAAACAAATTATGTGATCATCTGACCACAGTGAAGCCTCTCCGTGTAAGGAAACCTCAATAAATAAATATTAATTAATTTCTCTTGTGAATTTCACAGCATTAATTAAACTTAGAAAAAGAGTCAAGCCATTACACAATGTTGTTGACCTCAATTGAGAAAGATTGTATAGATATGTTATATAGCATTATCTGTTTGTAAGTAAAAATGTTGTATTCTCCATTCTGTAAAGTACATGACATTATCTCTACATACATTAACATTTGTTTACATGTAGTGATGTGAGGTTTTTAAAAGGCTTTATAAAAAGGGACAAAAGAAAAGATGACCATTTATGTTAAAAATAAATTTGGCTTCATTTCAGAGACAGGAAAGAGAAACCATAGATTCGTTATTAAATCAATTAGTGGAGGCTAACAACACAAATAACATGACATTAGGTAGCAGCTGTTTTGTATGGGTTGAATGGATTGAATTAACGCATCAGTTTGTATACAAATAATGAAAATAATGGATGTATTGTATAGACGTGTGTGAATAAATGAGAGATGAATGACAAATGCAAAAATGAGTATAGATTAATGATGGATGAATGGTCAATCCATTTGCATCCATTCTTCTTGTTGATCCATTCATCCATCAATCCATTCACCTATCTACCCATTCACCTATCTATCCATTCTCCTATCTACCCATTCTCCTATCTACCCATTCTCCTATCTACCCATTGACCCATCTACCCATTCACCTATCTACCCATTGACCCATCTACCCATTCACCTATCTACCCATTTACCTATCTACCCATTCACCTATCTACCCATTCACCTATCTACCCATTTACCTATCTACCCATTCACCTATCTACCCATTCACCTATCTACCCATTCACCCATCTACCCATTTACCCATCTACCCATTCACCTATCTACCCATTTACCCATCTACCCATTCTCCTATCTACCCATTCTCCTATCAATAACAACACAAACAATACATTAACACTTATCAATAACATTCCAAATTGGAAGCCATTATAATTCTTGCTACTATCACAATCAAAGCGTTTGGTTGCCATAGTAACAGCTGTCAACAGCTGCCAACATTCTTGCTTAATGTACTGTGAGCCAGATATTTGACTCAAATCGACATCCTACACCCTTAGCAAATACCTAATGACCGGTTACCATAGTAACAGGTGTGGAGTACCTTTGCTTTGCAAGGTCTTACAAACAAAGACCGAACAATTGATGAGTGAATTTTTGTGGGAAAGACATATCGAGTTTCATAGTGTCCGTTACGTGTGTGTGTGAATAGTGATAATGAATAGTATGTACCAGCTGTTGAGATTATACAGGATAGAAAGTAGTTACACTGAAGAACATACAGTACTAATCAAGTTAAAGGACATCACAAGAAAACCCACAGGTCTAAACAATGTGCTAAATTTGTAATCTATACAAGATAAAGTTAGGTTACTTTTTGAAGTGTAGTTCAAATGATTACTATATAATCTATTGGGTAATCTATAAGGTAATCTATTGGGTAATCTATTGGGTAATCTTTGGTAGTTAACAGAATCCTACAAACTTAACACCAAATATAGTCATTTCTATTGAACACGATCATAATGATAAGTGGAAATTTAATTGCTCATGTTTATGATGCAAGTATGTCAGTCAGTGATTGGAAGTCATTCAAGTGTCAAAATATGTATGTGATAAACAGTATAACAGTTTATAGTGACTTCAGATCAAAGCAAACATTTTAGCACAAAGGTATCCTCTCTCTGCACAGGGGAGGAAATATAAATGTCCTGTGTGATGGCTTCAAACTGGGTGGGTCTATCTATCATAGCTTTTAGACTGGGTGTATGCTATCCATTTTTAGCTTCATCCAAACTTACCCTCCTATGCTCCAGGCAGACATGTTAACCTCAGCAAGCTGTAACAGTTGGATCCTCTCCAGATGCCTTTGTAATGTTTAGTTTAACAACTTCTTCTGCAGAAGTAGGATGAATGCCAATTGTAGTCTGTATATCTTTGACAGATAGACCATGCCTAGAGAGAGAGAGAGAGAGAGAGAGAGAGAGAGAGAGAGAGAGAGAGAGAGAGAGAGAGAGAGAGAGAGAGAGAGAGAGAGAGAGAGAGAGAGAGAGAGAGAGAGAGAGAGAGAGAGAGAGAGAGAGAGAGAGAGAGAGAGAGAGAGAGAGAGAGAGAGAGAGAGAGAGAGAGAGAGAGAGAGAGAGAGAGAGAGAGCATATAAATTACAAAATAATAGAACATATACTCTATCAGTTATTTCTACTGAAATGTGATAACCCCTTCAGATTACTTCAGGGAAAAAACCTCAATGCACATACACACATACATGTAGCATTGTACAAGTGTACACCACTGACATCACCACTTAAAAGAAAGGAAGAACATAATCTACAGATTATTACTACAAAAACTATGAACTGAACTTAAGCCACTTAAAACAGGGAGGGTATTAAAAGGAGTCTACAAACCACACACCACTCCAAACACCCTCCCCTACAAGTGGCCTCATGCATAGCTCTGTGGCATGAAACCTCATGTCACAGGAAATACTTTATCACTCACACAGCAGGTTTTGCCAAGCAATTTGCACGTCTGTGACTTCTTTTAATGCACACAATGAATGTAGGTATGGCCTGTGGTCCATGTCCCTTGTGGGAATAAGATGTTCTATGGTTCAGCTCAGCTTACATGGTTGGGTTTTTTATTGTGTAGGATGAATTCTTATGTGTATTGTAATATGCATTTGTACTTGCACAGACAAAGGTATACTGTAATTATGAAAATTGTACAAGCAACACATTATACATGTACATGTCATGTACAACAATACATGTATTGTTGTACACGAAACACACTGTACAGCTGCATTAATTTTAATTTAATTACCACAATCACTGTTCCAAACCACAGCCACGCCTACTAATAATAAGCAACCTCTCTAATACATAGGTAAGCTTATTGAGGCAAGAATCTGAGAGGTCACAAAAAGTCAACACAGAGAAACACAATAAAATTACTGGGAAATGTTCAGTACATGGGGAATTACCATCTACGTACATGAGTGACTAAATATAAACATTGTAGTGGACAGAAGTCAGAGAAATCCTGCAGTTTCAAAATTGTCAATAGCTAGTAATAGATTAGACCACAAAAGTGTAGAAAATGAATTGGGAATGGAGGGGGAGAAACCAAATTGCTTTTATACACTTATAGCTAAGAGTTGTGGTATATACTCAATTAATAATCTCTGTAGGATGATTTTAGCCCTTGGCCCCCCCTGGTTCCTGAGCCTATGCAATGCCAAATAATCTATATTAAATTTGTATGCATGTAGGTTGAAAACTAAAAATCTATTTATTTAGTGAATGAACTCAAAGAACATCTTACTCCCTTCCTTCCTCTCTCACATACTTCAGAGCAATTGCAAAGCCTTGAATGATTTCGCCTGCATTTGGTCCAGTTAGATGCAAACCCACAACTTTATCATCACAGTTCTGTCCCTCCATATTTTGGACACATACCATCTATAAAACAAATAATTAGGAGACATTAAATTCCATATAACATACAGGGGTATTGACAACCTAATGAGGTCAAGTACAATATTCTTTTTGGGTGAATCAAATAAAGAATAAAGGGCTATTGAAAGAAATAGGAAGATGTAATGAATTTTAACTTGTGGGATTATAGAGAAAAAACTCAAAAACCAGTTCTTTATTGTCTTATAGGCAAATGTACATGGAATATTAAAACTAAGTTAATCAGCAGTCATCTAAAACCCCTTTGTGATCTCTAGGTTCTTTGGAGCCTATTTTACTGTTGCTATGGTGATGGTCTTTTAGGGTGATTGTTACCATGGTAATCATTGCTATGGCGAGCTATGTATAACTTGTACCACACATCCCATAGTCAATAGCCCTGTATATAACATTGTCTATTGTTATACCTTAATATAACAATGCTTGGCATCTCTCATTGGTAGGTAGTACTCCAATGGTTTATAGAAAGCATGGTAGACCTACAGAGAACAACAATAAAGAAGTAATTTGATTTTAAAATGACAACACTTACTACATCAAGTCAATGATTTACTTCATATATGTCTCATTTTATAACACACAACTTATGACAACCACTTCAACTATATCATATTCACTATATATATTAATATTATCATATGGGAATATCTCATTTCACTAATTCACACTATTAGACTATGTGAAATGTAATTCTAGAAATAGAGGTCAGCTAAACAGTAAAGAATGTTGCAATAAGCTAATATCTCTCTGTCTCAGTCTCTCTCTCCTTTCACACGAGGAAATTGAGAGGTAACACAAGTCTTTCCTTTATTAAATGTAAAAAAGGATGTCTGATATGTTTAGTATTTGGCAACCTAACATAGGATATACGTGATAAGGACTCAGGTCATGTGAGGTTTCTTGTAATCTGTTGGCTTCACCTCAATATTATCTTCTCCAAATTTCTCAATTGCCTGTTTTTCAGAGAGACCAACTGCTCCATATTCTAATGGAGTGAACACAGTTGTTGGAACCTGAGAGTAGAGACAAGAGAGTTAAAAATAGATCTACAACTAAAGCTGGATAATTAATTATATCAAGTCTATATAAAATACATATGATAGTAATAGCAACGCTAATACACTGTAGTACACAATATAACAATATTAATAGTACACAATATAACAATATTAATAGTACACAATATAACAATATTAACAATACACAATATAATAACATTAAAAGTACACAATATGAGCACCAATATAACTAGTTAAAAGCTCAAGAGCTCACATAATTTTGTAATTTCAGTTTTTTTACTAGTATAGTCTATCTGTTCAGTCAACTCATGAACTTACAGTTCAGTCAACTACATCACAAAGAAAGAAAGAAAGAGGTATTCTGAGTATTCTCATTACTTCTAAATGTATATACAGAACAGTCACACACTGTTAAGCAAAAATGCAGTAATTTCATTACATTCCTTTGTTCTGTGTAGGACTGTGCCATCAATTCATAACAACTACATCATACAACCACAATATGTACACTGTAAGTGGTATATTTGTTTAAATCTTTTGTTATATTTTGTTATTGCATATATGTACCTTGTGGGATAGAGACCTTTTAACAACAAGGTGTGGTATTAACAATACATGGTGTTTACGACAGTAACAAAAATAAACATGTTTAAAACGCTTGTAACAATGGGATGATATGAAAGGTAGACATGTACATGTACAAATTTACTCAACAATAGCTGTTCAGTTGTAAGGAAATGAAATTGAATAAAAAGAACAAACTTATCAATTTTAAAGAAACAGCACTATCACAATTAACAGGGAGAGATAAAGCAAGTTAGTATCCCTAGATACACTGTTAACAATTCCCAGCATCTGATAAAAAGGGATGATGTAATTTGGAAGAGTCCAAAATGTGAGTAGAGTTTTGATAAAGTCAATATTGTAGCGATAATGAACTAGAAACACATTGATAACAAACCGGTTTTCATAACCAGTTTTTATTGGATCAACAATTGATCGTGTTAAGGTGGCAGGCATATCGTGTTTCATTTAGAGTATTATTAATTAATGGCATGGCAAGAGAATAATAGCATCAAATGATAAAACATTATTTGGTCATGAGAGGGAATAATTGTTGGGAAATGCGGAAGTTTCCTTTAGAGTGAATTCCAATGTGTGAATAGTTAGAGAATTATAAATTAAAACAATCCCAAATTATTTACTATGTCTCCTCTTTGTCATTGTTTGGCTTTGTTGGAGACAGTTTGTACTCTTTAAATAGTCATAGTATCAACATAGACATTATACTGGTTGTCATTTTACTATATTGTATGTTTTAAACTTTAAAACTAGAGTAAATATCAAACCCATAGATCTGCAATTAACTATATTTCAAATTGTTAGTACAGTTTAAAATATTAACTGGTTTCAATCTTATTGGACTCATTCCTCTATTCACAGACTACAGTCTAATAGACTCAATCCTGTGTTAACAGACAAGACTCAATCCTGTGTTAACAGACTAGACTCAATCCTGTGAGAACTGACTAGACTCAATCCTGTGTTTACTGACTAGACTAGACTCAATCCTGTGAGAACTGACTAGACTAGACTTAATCCTGTGTTAACTGACTAGACTAGACTCAATCCTATGTTAACAGACTGTATTCATTCAAATCTAGAATTTTCTATTACACTAATCAATCTATTAGATAAAGATCAACCACAAGTCACTAACAAATAATAATGTGTCAATAATAATCTCCATACAAATATTTATTAGATGTAACTCTTAACACTGATATTGACAATAGATCCTTTAAGAAAAGGGATAACATATTATATGTGTAGTATCATGACACAAATTCATATAGACTTGGACCTCAAAAATTCTTTCTCTTATTAGTTGAGTCTCAAACACGTAATTCAAAACTTCAAGTTTCATTCCTAAAGATGGTTATGAAACCTATGAAATAGCAATTATAGTCAAAGTCAAGAAGCCACCACAGGAACTCCCTGTCCAAATAAGGCTGTACATGTACATGTGCATGTAAAACAGATTATGTAACACAATAGAGTATAATATACATGGCAAGTATGTTGAGAAACTAGCTGAGACAATCATCCCGTGTATAGGATGTATTGGGAAAGATCCATTGATCGATTTTGGCAATTAGAAGAAGTACATATGTAAACAAACTAATTAGATTATACACCCTCTATTGATGACATATACCCTCTCCTCTACTGATGACATATACACTCTACTGATGACATATACATGCACGGTGACATAAAGTCTCTACTGATGACATACACCCTCTACTGATGGGATATACCCCCTCCTCTACTGATGACGTATACACTCTACTGATGACATATACATGCACAGTGACATAAAGTCTCTACTGATGACATACACCCTCTACTGATGGATATACTCCCTCCTCTACTGATGACATATACATGCATGATGACATGTACACTCTACTGATAACATACACCACACATGGGAAATTTAATTTGGTGAGAAAACTATTGGTTAATTGTTTCTAAAAGGTGTTTACCAGGTTAGATTTATAATAATAAGTGGAATTAAAAATAGCATTAAAATCTAGCAAATTGGCAAACTTTATTAACCCTTGTCACCAATATTACATGCTGTGTAGTGTATACGGCATCCACCCACAACTACCTTACTGTCGATGCACATTCAGCATTTAAACAACTACTTCTACCCACATATTCCTTGATTGAGTCATTATTGTGACTACCAATATAATAACATCCTGTCATTTCTAGTAACCTCAGTACTACTTGATAGTGCTTCTTAACCAAGAAATCTTTCTTAGTAACTCCCCCAAGTATGACAAACAATGATAAATAAACACAGGGCAGGGCAGTATGACAAACTAATAATAAATAAACACAGGGTGGGCCAGTATGACAAACAATAATAAATAAACACAGGGCAGGCCATTGAACATATTAAGTAAATTTGCTCAAAATATTTAAACTAATATGAAAGGATGCAAGTATTCCTTCACCACAGACATTAAAATTAACATTATAATGGAATAATGCCATTTTTATATATATTTTCATTAGTAAATTGATAATTATATTGATAGAGGTCATAATATTATACACATCACTACTCTATAATAACATCCTCAACCCATTAATCTAATGCTAACAAATTGAATCATATATAGCAATGTTCTCAGTCTCTGGACAGACTAGATAATTGTTAGGTATAAATGATTTAACCCTAGAATTATGGGTACAAATTGAGATCATTATTATGTCAATTATGACCAATCAACAATACATTTAATATCTGTTATGATAAAACAAGATTATATCATGTAACAGTTATTCTGTTATGACTACATAGTGCTAAGACACTCCTTTAATCCTTACCATGTCATAATTCATAAGTTCAGTTGATCTATTAAAGAGTCTATTTGCTAAAAAGTTTGCCAGCCATAATAGCTACAGGGTTAACTCAGGTCTGCCCTGAATAGAGAATTGAGAGAGAGAGAGAGAGAGAGAGAGAGTGAGAGAGAGAGAGAGAGAGAGAGAGAGAGAGAGAGAGAGAGAGAGAGAGAGGAGAGAGAGAGAGAGAGAGAGAGAGAAGAGAGAGAGAGAAGAGAGGAGAGAGAGAGAGAGAGAGAGGATGAGAGAGAGAGAGAGAGAGAGTGAGAGAGAGAGAGGAGAGAGAGAGAGAGAGACAAAGAGTTAAGAGAGAGTTAAGAGAAAGAGATCTTTAAGAAGTACAACTTATAAAAAACAATCTGAAATAAAGTATACTCACTAAACATACTGTAGTAAATGCTAATAGTAAAGACATTTTATTATAATATCCCATTACCCGTACTCTACTCTGATTGTTTTTTCTTTACAAACAATAACATACAAATTAATGTTTCTCCCAATAGTAATGACTTAACGAGTCATTAATTAAACCATTAGTACACACTATAGCTGTTATCACATACTACATCAAAATATACATGTACATGTTTATTAGTAACACACCAATGCTACGTCGCCAATAGCAAAGACATGAGGTTGGCTAGTCATGTCTCCTTTATCCACTACAATTCTCCCAGAGTAGTCATGAATACGAACGTCAACAGTGTCAAGTTTCAAGCCATCAGTAGCCGCTCTTCTCCTATATTGATGCATAGACATATTGTGTGTGTGTGTGGTTTGTAAGTGGCATGACAAGAATTATGGAATTATGGAGTAGTTTTGTACCTGTAGCAAACAGCACTGTATCCCAAATTGACTGTAGAGAAAAAAACTTAGCTAAACACACAAGTAAAGAAAGATAAATTAAATGAAGAACAACCTACATATATGTATATATATATATATATATATATATATGACACTAGCATCATATTGTGACGTTTTATTCAACCTATATAGCACCTCTATAAACAGTGTAAGATGTCTTCAATAGTTCACTATATGGTTCCATTGTAAATTTGAACAATCCCTATTTGGACAGCTAATTAAAGAGGGATCTATGTTTCAGGTTTAATTAAAGTTAAGTTACCATTTTCAATCCCAGATGTTTTTCTCACATACAACTACTACACAGAGTCTGGGATTTACGCTGAACCATAACATCATAATCGTGTTATGATGTTATTTTATTTTCTACATAGTAAATTAACGCAACGTAATCTCTCCAGAACATTCTTTTGGTAAAAGGAAGAGACACCACAACTGAGCCGCCCAACATATTTAACATTTTATACATAGTAAGGCCACCATGTACAGTAAGATACTCAATAACACACTACAGATACACATGTACGTATATATACTACTCTGGTACAAGGTACATTTATTTAATAAAAAAACAAATTGAATTTACTTACAGAGTAGGTTTCATGTGTTTGAAGGTTGCAATATGACACTTTTTTAAAATTGCTACATTCTTCTATTTTAAGTGGCACATATTGTTGTAGAACTTGTACACCTTCACACTCCATATTATCTACAACCAATTCAGCTAAATCCTACAACATGTAATAAGAGACAGTTATTATACTAGTAAACAATACATTAAAATTGGCCACATCACATGATATAGTATACCACACATACACACACACACACACACACACACACACACACACACACTATACCTACTATAAATTGCACTCAAAATAACAGTATTTCCAATCGTAGAACTTTGTAGAAATAATTATTAATAGATATGAGTTAAAATAATATAAAAAGATGTGTTTTTAAGTGCATAAATATTTTAACACCAAGAGCAGAACATATCAAAATATGCCAAGTAGCAAATAATCTTTGTCTAAAAAACTAGTCATACTCATGTTATCATACTTCAATTGAACAGGTAAACACATTTGTATTTGTAATGACTTCATTATGATGTCATGGGATGAGATCAATGTCACAATTCAAAAAGGAAATAACTGATTACTATCAACTGCTTGCGAACACATAGTAAACAGCTGCTCACTAGATATATGATATCATAATAATGGCACCAAAAATGATGTGGTCTAATGCTCACTATAAAATAATTTCAATTAATACAATTATATTGACTTTTTACGAATGGATTAATAGATAGGTGGTGGGTGGATGGACAGATAATTGGGTCAATGGATGAATTATACTATACAAATGGAAGAATGGATAGATGAACAGATAAATGGATGAATGGATGTTAACCCAAACATCCATAGTTTAACATATTATATTATATTGTATAAGCTTTTAAAATACAACATGACAATCTGATCAAAATAAGAGCGCAAAAATTGAAGTATAGTGTCTACATGGATATCTCAATATGCACTAACTCTATATAAAGAGGAGATCCCATTAATTAGGACAATTAAGTTACATTCAATATTTCATTATATTTTAAATTAATATACCTCATCAAATGATTTCAATGGTTGAGAACGTATCATAAGTGTTGTTGGAAAACCTAGTCCATTAAGAAAACCAGCACATTCTAATGCTACATCTAATAATAGCTAAGGTATTGAGTATCAATAATATAGTCTGATGAAAGGATACAGCTACCACCAATAACCAGTCTGGAGAGAGAGAGAGAGAGAGAGAGAGAGGAGAGAGAGAGAGAGAGAGAGAGAGAGAGAGAGGGAGAGAGAGAGAGAGGAGAGAGAGAGGAGAGAGAGAGAGAGAGTGAGAGAGAGAGAGAGAGAGAGAGAGAGAGAGAGAGAGAGAGAGAGAGAGAGAGAGAGAGAGAGAGAGAGAGAGAGAGAGAGAGATCAGGTAACCAACAAGAAATGCTATCATAAAAAGTAAAAGTTGCTCACATCTTTCCAGGAGGTCGTTGAAGAAAGAACAAATCATCACTAGAGATACCGTGCTCTCTGGCTCCTGGTATCTACAGTTAACATAACACATTCTCAAACTTACTAATAAAAACTTACATCCTTAGGATACAAAGGTCGTCCACCGACAGCTATTACAATATTTTCACCGGTGATAAATTTCTGTTTATTTAAAGACAACTATTTAACATTTTTAACACATTTCTACTCACTTTATTGCCATCTTTATTGATTGTTTCAATTGTATGTGAGTCAACAAATGATCCGTAATTGTTGTAGTAATCAACATTTCTGACACATTAAAAAAAACATATCGTATATTCACTTACACGAGTCAACTAGTCTATTATAGTAATGTTTTTACATGTACACGAATGGACATACATCAGTCTCAGTTTGTTATGAATGGAACATCTGTTATTTCCGTTAGAGTCACTACTAATGTTATTGTTACTACTAAATCCTTTGCTAGTTACATTATACAATTGTTGATTGTATAGCTACTAATAGAGGCGCTCTGTTTGAAACACTTTGTTACTACAAAACCCTTTGTTAGTTATATTATACAAGAGTTGATTGTATAGCTATTAATAGAGAGGCTCTATTTGAAACACAGTACAGTATAAGACTGTTTATGGACAATTATGTATCACTTTGTAATGTCTGGCATCTTTTGTTTTCCAGACAGTCCTATAATTGTTTTGGACCATGTGTTACATATGAAATTCCTTTTATGCATTCTACTACAGGTGTTACAACATTGAAGCTATTCTCAGATCTCAACACTCCTACAATTTACACTCGACACTCCTACCACCTTTCAGACAATTTAATACGATGATAAAATTGTTTTGATGGTATTATTAAAGTCAGTCTGAGTGTTTCTAATAGTTTAGCTCTTTTCAGTAAAGAGACATGTATAATCGATAGTGTGCTCACTTTTGTTTTAATTGTACTCTATGTCCCCAGTTTAAAGACAAGATGTGATGTCGAACAGCTTCCACTAATGCTTGCCTAGTGGAGATTAGTGGAGAAATAGTATATGAAATTTGATGTCCAGGACATAACCATTTGTACAAATAATTTCAAAAAAGTTGGTATTCTGATAACCAGTTTAGTCACACTAGTAATAACAATCGTTCCAGTTATGCTATTTATACCAGTCATACTAGTTATACCAGTTATACCAGTCATACTAGTTATACCAGTTATACCAGTTAGACCAGTCATACTAGTTATACCAGTTATACTAGTTATATCAGTTATATTAATAATATACCAGTCATACTAGTTATATCAGTTATATTAATAATATACTAGTCATACTAGTTATACCAGCTACACTAGTCATACCAGTTATGTTCAGCATCCTTGTTACCAGTAGACCAGCCGTAACTCTTGGAATCCTTTATAAATAGAAAACATGTACATTAATTAAATATTATATACAAATAAAATTTAAATATTATTACATATTATCGTTTTATTGATGAGAGAGCATTTGAAGAAATATTATGTAAAATTCAGTACGTCAACAATTATATTATAGGTGTGGCACAATAAAACTGGTACATTATTAGCTGGAGGGAAACATTAACTCTGTATATCTCTTACTTCTATAGCTTTGCCTAACAGTGCTGCTTGATGCATTAATTTCTTTGGTATACAGCCCACATTGACACAAGTTCCTCCTAAACCCCAAGTAGTACCTGATAATGACATAAATAATTATGTTAATTACAGCAAATAATGTTAGAAATTTTAACAATATCCTGTACCTAAGAGAAACAGTTTTATAAAGGTCAATGTTACTTTAAAATTGCACCATAACAAAGAAAATACAATATATAAATTTACTAAAACTTAAGTGTCTATAAGGACATAACGATAACTTAGACTATTATTTATAGTAAATTTATTAAAAGATTGTATTATTCACAAACCAAATCAATTTTGAACTAAATAATTAAATACAAAACTAATATAATAGTAATCAATAAAATCACTCATTATTATTATTATTATTATTATTATTATTATTATTATTATTATTATTATTATTATTATTATTATTATTATTGTTATTATTATTATTACTTATAGTAAGTGCATCATTTGAAGTTGTATTTAGGTAAGAGGGAAGTCACAATAATAACAGCTTCTTATAACTCTTTTCTTTTACAGAATACACAATCAAAAACACAGTCAAATATATGTGGTATAGCAGGAACATTTAATGGAAAAATCAGTTAATTAATGTTATTGATTTAGAAATGAATACAATAATTATTGGTGTCGTGCAAAACTTTGACAAATCTTATTCCACTATAATATAAAATATAAACAGGTATAATTAACAACAACAAAAGTATCTCAGTTGATTTGAAGCTTACAACGAGTAACTGTTTTCATGTTATGGATTTTACCTTGAGGAGAAGGCGGGACAAAGTCAAGTAGAGCAACTCTCCTCCCAAAAGAGGCAGCTACATGAACAATAATAGAGAAACTATATGTGAAAACAACCATTTTACAAGTACGCTTTCTGAAAAATTGTTATACTTTGTAAATGTAGGGATGAGTGGTGTCAAACAAAGAATACAAGAAAGTAAGGAGATTGGATCATCTCTATGTAATAGCGACAATGCTAACTAACATTGAAGATATAGAAATATTTGTTATGACATGTAAGATACTAGTATATTAGATCAAGATGGAAGATGAAATCAAAATCTTCCTACATTACCGATCATATTTCCTCAGAAAATCATAATTATCATATTGCATGTCACACACATCCTAGTACATGATTTGTGAAAATGGCATGGAAGTTTCATGAACACTGACGCTTTGATTCAATCTATATTGTCTCCGTAAAAATGGTTGATAAAATGTTCCATTATCATCAAATACAAAGAAGAAAAAATAGCTTTCGAGTTTTTATTATGACAGTTTTCAATACTATCTACATTATCTGAGCTTGATGACAAGAAGGTCGTTTGTTCCTTTAGTTTTATACTAACCACAAAGTGTTCATTCAAAAGCTGTTAGATTTCACTTCTCTTCATTATATCAAATACCATAAACACAATCATAACACATAAGCAATGACTCAATCTAAATGTTAAATGTTATAACATTTAGTTGACAAAATAGCTCTTAAATTCATATATTTGTCATGTTTATATATACAGTAAAGAATTTTAGTAACCTTCTTATTTAGATTAAGGATATTTTTGTTAACTTTTGCTATATATATATATATATATCCATTGTTAGTTTGTAGCAGAAATTCATTAAAAAAACTTCTCCAGTATAACAACAAGGTCCACTATACACAGGCACACTTCTAGAAGGTGTGGTTTAATGCTAATTAATTATTTTATAACCTATTAACTAATGTTTATAGGTTTAGGGTCTAGTATTTAGTATATTTTCCCATTAAAGAAAGTATGGTATCCATTAGCAACAATCGAATAATATTACTATATACAACTTTAATTCATTATTCAATATATTAAGCCAAGCTCCCAAAAACTACCATTCAAAAGTCTTTAAGTTAGTTGTTAACGACACCAGTACCCTCCTTTGCACAGGTTAAGCGATCAATCAGGCCATTTATTCAGTCATAGTGGTTGCAATCTCATTTCCAGACCTACTGTTACTACAACTAGCACATTTCCTTCTGGTAGGTTTATTAATGAAAGTAATATGGGTCTGGCTCGGGAAGCTACCCACCATTGTCCCTGAGAGAGGTGTTGCTATATTGTTGTTAATCTTATTGGGTCTTAATTTACCTTCTTTTGCGCATGCTAGGCCACCAGATCCTCCACCAATGACTAACAAGTCATAATCATACTGATGAACACCAGTTGACAGTTCTATACGAAAAGTTAAGAGTTATCGATACAACGTACGCATATTTCCAACTAATATATAAACTTACTGTTTACAGATCTCACTGATTGAAAATGCTTAGATAATACGAGTATCTGTCTACAACTAAAAGCCATGAGGGAATAGAACTGGAGCCATTTCCAACCTATTAAAGTGGGTGTGGTTCAAGTTTAACCACTTGATGTGTGAGATCAAGGTGTCTGACGTGAAAGTGAAATCTCGTACACTTCTCAGTCCTTGAAATCTTTTTGAAAAGATTTTTTAAAAATACAATTGACAAAATCGTGTTCCCGTAAAAGTGAATTTAGTAGTAAAAATTAACAAAGAAAGTACAATTGACAAATTAAAAAAATTAGTCTAATGATTGGCAAATTAAGCATAATTATTATAAAGAAATTCAATTTTAAAAACTATACAATTGACAAAGCATGTTAAAATTTTTCGACAAAATCAATACCGAGAAATTAAAAATAAAAAAACTTGAGAATGTTCTTAAAGAGAGAGTCCCCAAGATCACATACAAGAACCAGAAAAATTTGGCAAATAATTTAGAAGATTTAAATCTTCTAAATTATTTGTATTAAGAAATTGGATTATAGAAAAACTTAAACTACAATTTACCAAATTAAAAAAATTAACAGCAAAAATTAAGTAATTGGCAAATTAAGTGAAGAATTGACAAATAATTTTAAAAAATTCCAAAAGTTTAAGTATAATGAAATTCTATTGAAAATACCCTTAAAATGATTCATTTTAAAAGATATTTTTAAAAACTATGATGACAAAATCATGTTAAAAGATTTAACAGTCCTGAGAAAATTTACAAACAATTTCAACATTTAAGTCAATTTTACGAAACTATAAAATCACAATTGACACAAACTCTAGTACAATTGACAAAATCATGTTCTAATTAATTAATAGACAAATAAGTTGCTTATTAGCTGTAGATAATAATTCTAGTTCATGAAGTTCACTGATAAATGATATTTTTGTTGACATTACAGTGCTGCTAACATCTTGTCACAAGAGTGTATTGATAAAATAGGAGTAGTTATCAGATATTTAGGATTTGAGAGTGCCATTCAGAGGGGACTTTTATTTAGCAAGAAATCTTCAAAGACAAAATGATAGTTTAAGTAATGGCATGAAACAACCTATGACCAAAGGTACTATTAATTAATTAAACTTCATAATTAGTATCTGTACAATAGTCATACCTTCATAGACAAAATGACTTTCACTAGAGGCCAATAAAAATAAACACATATGCACAATATAGGAAAGAATTATTTGTATTGGAGTGCTTTATCAAAGCATGTTAGAAAACTTGAAATGGGAAAGAGCTCTCAAAGTATATGTGAAGATGATACAAATGAACTACAGTTTCAAGACTGTCAACACTATTTGTCTGACTGTCTACACAGAACTTAATGCACAAAAGATGAGTGCAATAAAGGTACATCTACAAGTTCTATATAATTAATGTTTTGTGAGTATAAGTAGAAGCATACAACTGTTACTGATAGGAACTTCACTGGAGGTAGAACCTTAACTTATTTTGACTTGTTATGGCAACCCAATTACTTAAATACATGTACATGTACAAATAAACATGTACACAATTATATCTATTGCCTATTATTGTAGTACATGACATTGTAATATCATAGTGTTAAGAGATGAAATCTATAAATTTTTCTTACTATCTTTTTTCAAACCTGACCAGCAAAAAAGTAACAGTAAATACATGTAAATGTATTTGTTTTATAAATAAAAATTAACACAAAAAACAACGTTATTAATTTCACATTAAAGTATGATGTTTCTTTGTAGGCTACCTAGACATTAAAAAATATAAATAATGTAAATATTAATAGCTCAAAAGTAAAATAAAATATATATTAGTGGTCAGATATTATGACTTCAATCATAATGATACTGACATATCTTAAATATCATATCTTTAATTTTTTATTAGATTCTTAATATCAGGATTTCAATGTATCTTTTAAACCAGTCAAACCAATAAACAAAAACTTCTTGTAATGTTGTTCTCTGTGACTGACTGATCAGTTCTACTGACATTCCTTCCCAGTAGTTTAAAATTGATTTAAAATTTATAAAAAAAAAACATGTTGTGTTGCCCAAACGATTCCTCCTCACTCGCCCACTGGGGTTTCCACTTAGGCTCCAGGATTCTCTGCTATTGCTATTGTTGGACATAGTATAGTTAGGACCCCCACCGTGGCCTGGTACCCTCGTCCGAAAACGAGGTAATCCTGGCCCCAAGCTTGTTTTGGTTTCCTTTTATATGTACTTATGATTTTGTCTCAGGCTCTTGTGGGGCGCGATTGGATGCTTATGAATTCATTAACGTCAACTATGAATATGATTACCAACATCGTTGAACTAAAAAGATTGTTAAAATAATTAAAACTAAAACTATACTTTTACGAGGCAAGAATAAAAGTAGTCCAACTTAAGCAAATTAGAACAACGCTACTAATTATAATAATTTTATATCATGTTTAATTTTATAGGAGCTTAAAATAAAAATTCTTACCTAAACACTCTTCTTCATTATCTTTTGTTCCTTTTATGTGAATTTATAACAGGTCGTTTAGTTCCTCGAGTGCTCCAGACAAGTATATTTGGATAACTTTCTCTAGCTAATGGCTGTTGACTTTCCTTGTCATAGCTATGATTAACTAATTATAGAGGTTCAATCTAAGAATGTTTATATAACAGTTAATACAAAATTAGACATTCATAATTTTATGTATCAATTTTATAAGAAGTGGTGGCATAACTTTAAGCTTTTAAAAAAGTGAAATGTAAAATATTGTACATCAAGAAAGCCAGGTAAATAATAACTTAGTGGATATGATAAATCTATATTATCAGTCACAACAAGAGACAGGGGTCAACTCCCTTCAGGAGGTTGAGATAAGGAAAGAGGTGAGGCTCCATTTTATTTCTCTTCAGTAGGTGTAAGACCTTCAGGTACTTCTAATATTAACTTCTCAATTGTACAATGATCTTTGGTAGCTAGTTTGTTAATGCCTTTGCTGTTATGATGTCCATATATGCTTAAATGACCTGAAATCACTTTCTTCAGACTGACCATATAGTATACACATAGTATACATTCATAACATGTATGTTTGCTGGTTGATTGCAGGAGTTCTAAAAAATACGGTGATTCACTGGAGGAGATTACTAGCATAGCAATTGCTAGTTGTGTTGGTGATACCAGAAGGCTGTAATACTATGTAAAACAGCATAACCTTCTCCGACTAATGGCACTCACAGGAACTGTCACTAATAAGACTGTTTGGAAGTAACTGACGATTGCACACTCATTTGTGAAATTGGAATATGATTCAGAATTTAATCAAGCTAATTTATTAAATTAAAACTAAAGAATAATTACAAAAGTTGACTTCAAAACAATTTATAGCATCTTGTAAAAATAGTTAATATACTCTAGAACTATTACATAATCAGGCTATTACCATTATCCTCTCATCAGTCCACGCTATAGTATTAATAAGTCCAGTGTATTGCCCAACATCACAGCTGGTTTGCTCTGTAAAATTCAGTAAATTGTGTTTCAGGATTTGTCTTCATTAATTCATTAATTGGTTAAAGTCCTGTATTTAATTATTCCATGTACATTTTTAATAGAAGTATATAATTATCAGCTAGTGATTTCTTAAATCTCAACTGGATATTATATTTTTATACATAATCACTTTTGTTAGCTTTGTTACCAAAATAATATATCTTAGCATTGGTTATTTACCTCAGTGATCGTTCAGCATTATTTATACGTGTAGATACTGCGATTAATATTGATATTTTTAATTGAAATATTTACATGATTATCAAAGATAGATATTTTTATTCGCCCTCTAAATAGCATTTCCTTGATGATGGGCGTGGTAGTCTAGCAAGTGTTGGGTGTGGCGAGCAGCATCAGCATCGAGACGAAGACAGTAAGTCTTTGAAATAAATATCTTAATATTAGCGATGAGATCTATCAACGTACTGTAAAATATATCACTATAATTTAGCTTAGATCATGTTTACAAAGTGACCACACCCACTATTGTCCTTGTTTTTAGTAATGGCTCAAATAGGCTCCGAAGTTGTGGAGATGTCGCGTAAGACTATTGCTACTCAAAAATCTACCAATATATCAGATAGAGAGGAGACATCATTGTTAACTTTTCAGCCAATGTTTAATTTTCGTCGATTCATACAAGAACACATGCTGACACATAATAACCAAATTGATGAATTAGTGAGTCATTCAGCTCGCATCATTGGTCAAGAGGGTGATGGTAGTATGCTAATTGTATGGGACGCTCCCATAAATACATCGTCTGAGAAGATAGTAACTCACATTGGCATTTATCATCCCTCTAGTCCAAGTTATCGTACACTTTTTGTACACGAACATCGTGTGGAGATTAGTGGAGCATCAGTTGACTCCTTTAGATCTCTCTTAGCCTTTACAGTATGTGAAAAACTCACTGTCGGAGTAAATTATGATACCTTCGTAGCAGAAATCAACCCTTGTAATCGTGTTTTCTCGTTAAATTTGTGCAGTACAGATTTTCGTAAACTCCAGTTTATCCAAGCGGCACAAAGTTCTCATAGACGTCATGCTAAGCAGCCTCAAAAAAGTAACCTGTTGATCATCATACCAGACAACTGGATATGCCTGTATTCATTCCAATTAGAGCCCATTGATAAGGGGTACACAGTGTCCTCTCAACCATCACAAGATATCATTGTTGAAGAGTGTCCCTGGTACCAATGGGACCCCGAACTACAATGGCTTTGTTATGCTCGTTTTGGGTCCACACCCACTCAGACAAAGCGTCCTGGGAAAGGGAATGGTGCTGATAGTTCTGTCATTCTTCATGTTGTTTCCTTTAATGGCGGAGAGCAAAAGGTCATTCTCACAGTCGCATTGGCTATTCCATTTCATCATAATCATTATACTGAGTCAGCCAATTATTACATGTCTCCACTAGCCTTCTCTCTACCTGTTCATGAGCTCAATATGAAGGTATGATAATAAATAATTGTATTGATATTTTCATAAGCATTTGTCTTAATAGAATGTTGTATTATATGTATTTCTCTCTCTCTCTCTCTCTCTCTCTCTCTCTCTATCTCTCTCTCTCTCTCTCTCTCTCTCTCTCTCTCTCTCTCTCTCTCTCTCTCTCTCTCTCTCTCATAGGTACTACACAACAAAGAAGGAATCTGGTGTGTCTGCTTACAACACAAAAATGGCTCTCCTACTCCAACCAGCCAACACCATCACTCGCAAAGTTCTCATAGAACGGAGCCCAAACTGGAATATTCTGTCTATTTATTACATAATGGTCATGTGATTGATGGAGAAGTCCTATTAACAGAGGCTAAAGAAGGTGGTCATCACATTCAGTTCATGCTATTAGGAAATTTTGTCTTAGCATATGTACCAGGTGTAATGTTTCATCTCTTAAACATTAGCGTCCATACTGACCCCTGTCATCACCTTATACTTAAAGGAAACCATGCCCCCATGTTGCCGGAGGTACCAGATATGGATTCTCAACATGGACGGCGGGTATTAACCACAGCTGTTTCTATAGGGGTTAAAAGTGATATCTCTTCATCAGTTTTTGATTCATACAGTTTATGTTTTTATTCTTGTCGTTTAGAGCCGTTAGCCCTTTCATCTCTCTTTGCAGCCACATCTGATCCTGAGCTTCACCTTACTCTATTGCATATTACGATAATTGGTATACGACAGTACTCCGTGGCATTACAAATGATTGAACGTATCTGTCAGACTCCATTTTCTTTAGCTGATTGTCGTATTTTTCAGGAATTTATTCTCGCTTTAAGTTATGCCAATATTCTTCCAGAAACCAATGCTTTGTTAGCCAGGCATCTTCCATTTACAAATAGTCTAACATATCGAGGTGGTATTTACAAAGACTCTGATGGTACTAAGTACACTATTTTACGGTGTACTGAAATGCCCAACTTTGTTAAACAGCTCCTGGTCCAATCTGATCAAAAACTGGTATCAGCCACTTCAGATCAGCTGTTCACGTATATATCTAATCCAGTCGAGTCTTTTGATCATCTTTGTTTTAACTCTGTTCTCAGTCAGCCTTCTATCTACACGAGAATGAATTTGGAAGATTTAGCTATGCAAGTGAGAGCTCTTGCTTTAAGCACTCCAGCTCTTCCAGCTACCGTTAAAAAGCGCGCCCCCAAAAAAGACAAACTCGCCTCCTATGAGGTTAGTCCAACTTTGACCAAGAGTGGAGCTTTTGTCAATAAACTGAAAGATTTGATTCATTCTCCAAAAAGTGGACGTCATGGACAGTCTGCAGGTTGCATTGGCTCCTTGCCATTCCTTCTTCCAGATGAAGACCTCGACAGCACAATAGTGCTTCACTCTAATCTTTTACACGATCGCTTGGTACAAGTTATGTCCTCTAAGTTGCTACTTCATGCAAAAAACTCAATTACACGAATGTACAAAAATTGTGAGGACTACTGGTCCGAACTGCAACGGGTGTCGCGTATTTTACTGCACGTTATATGGCAAGCGATGAAGTTTACCAACGAGACTCATCCTCTCCAGATGTCTATCCATCGTCAAGCTTCTATGGAAGAACATATATTGTTTGAGTTATTGGAGTCGTACTATATGGCACATATGGAACTTGGTATTCCTGCTCCATCAGGATTTGCCACTCTTTTTGTAAGTATGGGGTATATGTGTCTAGAACCCTCTGTCTTTGTCCAGTATCTTTGTAATGGGGTCTTTATTCCAACACGTCGATTTTTGCAGCTGCTTTTTACAAATTGTGATGAAGTCGATGAACAGTTTTTGTATGAAATTGTGTCTAATTTAGGACTCGAGTCGCAAGAGATTGCATTTGAACTTTGGAAGCATCCTATTTTAGTACAGTTGTTGAGTCGTGATAACTCTGCTGGTAGTAGTAGCAGTCAGAGATAAAGTACTATATAATTTGAGTGTTTTTCTTTTGCTTGTTTTCGATTTTGAGTGACGTTTTGGATTTTTTTTATTATTATTGCTTACTATGTTTTGTTATCGTTTAGAATTTACAGACGTGAACGGAAACGTTCTGAAATTTCTGCAAAAATGAAATGGAAGGAAACAAAACGTAATCCCGTATACTTGGATGGTGGGGTGGAGCTTCTGCTGCTGAGTGCTGACGTCTCTCACCATTGCACTTAGGTAAGGTCATGGCTGGTAATCCTCCACCTGTTGTTCCGCGATCTCCTCTCTTGAAATTAGATCCTCCAGAATTTCTCTTATTTAGAGGTCAGTGAAAATGGTGCTAGAAGTTAGCGAACTGTATATTGTACCAAAATATGTGCGTGTGTGTGTTATTATAATACATTATATGTAATAAAATATAAAGTAGTTTAGTGTTATCCATTTTAAATTGACTGTTTATAAAATGTATAGAGAAGTTTGTAAATATTCGTGTTTGTTTTTTATTTAACTGTAGTTCAATGCAATATTATATTGTGTACTGTACTTGAATAACGTCACTATTGAGAATACCTGTTATACATTGATGTCGTATTCTCAAGTTATGATATCAAGTTAGAGTCTAGAATTTAGCATTAATCTTTCCCCTGTTAAAATGTGGTAATACTGTTAATGCAATCGAACCTAATAATAGCTTTGTAATACACTTTATCATTTTATGTTCGTTTGTTTTTGTTAGCTCCCTTTGACGAGCGAAAGGTTTGTCTGTTAACACTCACAAACCCCACTCTACGTAGGATAGGTTTTAAAATGAGATGCACAGCTGCAGAATGTTATGCTGCTAATCCTGCCAGTGGTATAGTCGAACCAAATGGACGCAATATTATCTCTGGTAAGAGAAAACTCAATGAGTACTGCATTGTAGACAAATGGATGGATAAATGGACTAATGGATGAACTGATAGATGGATATATGGGATGTAGACAGATATATGATGGACTTACAAATGAATGGATGATATTTGTATGGATGATTAATGTAATGATTGATAAATAAACTGACTAATGATGACAGGATAATTACCAAATGTATACTTTGTCTATTACTATTATGTTTATTAGTAATATAGTAGAACTTATTACTAATATAGTAGAACATATTAGTAATATAGTAGAACATATTAGTAATATAGTAGTATATACTATTACTATGTCACTACCTACACATTAGGTCAATAGGTCCAGTACTAGTTTAACACCTATTGTTCAGTACATATGATGTCATATCATTGAATAGAATAGACAAGTTAATGGAAGTAGTTTTTATATTGAAATACGTACCATTATCTTTAACCATTGATGTCCAGTATTGCCAACGACTTACATTTTTAGTGAACTTGAAATGGACCTACTCTATAATATAGTATTTATCACTTCATTAATACACATTGTAGAATGTCTTCTAATAGTATAGTTTTGAAGGTTCTCATTTACCACTAACTAGTATTATATGTACCTTGAGACAACAAGTCCTCAGTAGATATCATTTGTAACAGTAACCATATAATATTCTTTATACTACAAATTTGCACACTTACTCAGCATTTTTAAAAATCTTCCCTAACATGTATTGGAGATATCATAATGTAAACAGCACTAAGGAGTTATACTACTACTATCAAAACAATGGACTTTCAATGTTTTCTATTTTTCATGTAGTTTATCTATGGGAACAGAAAGGGAAAGATCTTACCAAATTGGACTGGAAAAGACATCGTTTTGGAGTAACTTATTTGACAGTTACTAATGACTGTACTATTGAACAAATTGATGATATTGTAAGTGTTACTTACTTTAAGAGACTTCTTTAAAGTCACTAGAAGTATATGATCTGTTTGTTTTGTGTTGATTTTACTGCTTGGCACACACAGCACGCCAGGTAGTGCTATTATGTATATATATATATATATATATAATAAGATTCATAGTCCATACATTTTGAATAGAAGTGTTGGTTCTATATAACGCATATAGATAGACCTCATAGAAGGTTAACGTTTGAAATATTGTACTGACAACTTAAACAGCTAGTTTCCTCTTCATAAACAGCAAAGTGCCAGGTTTGTACTGACCTAATGACAAGGTTTATCAGTTCTGTCATTATTGATGATACATAAACTTTATAAACCCACCAACCAGAGAACTTAAATGACTATTGCTCAACAGCCACGTATTATAATATAGAGCGATAGTGGTCAGTTAGTGTGAATCTCATTATAATTATATCAGATATATCATGGTTCATTGATCTATGTGTATTATATAAACCTGCCAACTCAGGATGTTGTAAAAGATATCAACCTCAAACTGTAGATGCATAAATAATTGTATATCCACTCATTTCAGTTTATTCTATTGTTGTATTTGATAATTGAAAGTGATGATTGAAATTAAACCACATCCTTTAATTGTCAATGCACATGTCAACCAATGAATTTTATTAACTCTAACCACAAGTTCTATGATGATGTGCATTGATAATTATAATACCATTTGCTTGTTGCTCCAGTAGCACTGCCTT
Source organism: Xestospongia muta (assembly GCA_963693285.1). Taxonomy (NCBI): domain Eukaryota; kingdom Metazoa; phylum Porifera; class Demospongiae; order Haplosclerida; family Petrosiidae; genus Xestospongia; species Xestospongia muta. The sequence goes on from OY848918.1 coordinate 11,262,542, forward strand.
CTCTAAATATACTCTCATAATTTGACATTGTTGGTGTTCAATCTACTACAGTAGTTAATATCAACAAGTTAATGGAAGAATCATAAAGTGATTATAATGCTTACTGCCTAGTGTCTATATTTATAGCATTTATAACTATTAGTCTTCCACTGACACTGTTGCTAATTATGTTTGTAGTTCTAGTCAGTATTCACCGAAGTCGATATCTTCCAAAACAATTATAGGATGATTTTTAAAATTATAATTTTGTTTTAAGTTATTATTTTCACAAATACGTTTATATTTAATAATACTGCAATTACTGTACTCTGCTTTTAATGTTTAATGTAATAATGTACATGTACATAATTTACACATAATATATTATCAATTGTGTTTATGTTGTAGATTAGAAAGTCATCAAAAGATGTTCTTAAAACTGCTATCTTAAAGAGTTTAATTCTAAGTGAGGAAGAATCTGAGGATGAGGCTCGTGACATGGTTGGCTTTTGTAACCCTCGTCTAAGAGTATGATTTTTGTAGTGTAATATTTCTTTGTTTTATTATCTGTCTATCTATCCATCCATCCATCATTTATCCATTTATCAATTTATTCGTCTATCCACTCATCCATCTATCCAGTATCCACCCATCCATACATCCATCTATTCATCCATACATCCATCTATTCATCCATACATTCATCTATTCATCCATACATCCATCTATTCATCCATACATCCATCTATTCATCCATACATTCATCCATACATCCATCTATTCATCCATACATCCATCTATTCATTCATTTCTCAATTACAATAATTCACTTTTTGTATTTATGTTTAGTTACAGACCATATCGTCAGTCAAATCAGAAGAGAATGTATCATCAATTTATCAACGACGAGAAGTAGATGAACAAATTAAAGTGTTAAAAACTGCTTTAGTAACTAAAACAACAGAACAGACTATGTTAGCCGATGAATGTAATGATCTTCGAGAAAAGGTCGCATTGAATGAGTCAATTATCGCTGAAATGGAAAAAGAAAAATTAAAATTAGAAGAAGATTTGAAATTATGGAAAGAGAGAGCTAAGGAGAAATTAAAATTAGAAAATGATTTGAAATTATGGAAGGAGAGAGCCGAACAACAAGAAAAAGAAAATGAGCTCGCTATGACTCGTAGTAGAATGAGAATAAATGAATTAGAAGTAGAAAATGTCCAATTGAAAGAAGAAAAAGAAAGTGCCTTAGTGTTCATGAAAGAAAGAGAGAAGGCTCATCAAAAGGACATCTTGGCGTCACAAGACATATCATTTTGGGAGGTCAGTTGTAAAGACATCACTATCACAGGAAAAGAATTAGGTAGAGGTGCTTTTGCTACAGTGAATGTGGGATATTTTCATGAACAAAAAGTAGCAATAAAAATGCTTCATCCTAATATTTTATCAGATCACTACATTGAGCTGTTACGACGTGAAGTTGGTCTGATGGCTAAAGTACGTCATCCTCACTTGCTTTTATTTATGGCTGTAGTATTTGATCACCCAACAGAGTGTCCCCTAATAATCACAGAGTTGATGACTACGTCATTAAGAAATGCTTTATACAAACCTCCAACTAAACTAGATAATCGTGCCAAACTTCGTATTATGAATGATGTTGCCTCTGCTCTTCATTATTTACATACACAAAGGGAACCTATACTTCATCGCGACGTCAGCAGTGCCAATGTTCTCTTGGAGGAACTGTCCAAAACTTGGAGAGGAAAACTTTCTGATTTTGGTGCTGCAAATCTTGCACGATTCTCTGTCTCAGCTGCTCCTGGAGCTGAGATATATACTGCTCCAGAAATTCCTAGAGCATCAGTTTTGATTGAAGAGAATGTAACAGAACAGACACCTAAAGTCGATGTCTATAGCTATGGTGTTTTGCTTTGTGAGGTCTTTACTGACAAGCCTCAACTACCCACTAGAGATAATTATGGTCCTATGCTTAAAGCTATCGAAGTTAATTGGCCTCTAATGCATCAAGTCATTTTATCGTGTGTACAAGTTGAACCACATAAACGACCAACTATGAAACAAATCCTACAAAACTTTCGAGATACTTTTTCTCGTGTTTTGTCATAAAATTATATGAATTGTTATTGCAAATTTTTGTGTGTTAGCTTTGTATAATTCATATGTTATTTTCATTCTCAAAATGATCTATATATTGTTCAATGGAAATTGCATAATAACTGTTGTATTTTTAGTACTGGAAATGAATGCCCAATTAATGTATTGATTCATATTTTGAACTTAGAACATTTCAGTTCTTTGAATATACTAGTAGTCTCATTCCCAGAGCTGGCATGTATAGACATGGAGTACTGGAATACTAAATTACACATATATAGGATTTTTGCTATCGACTTATTAAAGATCTAACAAATTTTACTTTATCAATTGTTCATATGCTAAACAGTATGATATAATATTGGCTCTTATTTAATCTATAACAATAATCATTAGAGATTTGATACTGAGAATACAATAACAACATGGTTAAATACAATTATATAAAAATTATAATTTTACATAATTTTATATAATTATAAATGTCTATTGACTATTTTTATATTTTCTGAGTAATCTTCAGTTAATTTATGCACAGAACTCTAATAATAATCACAATAATAACTAAAAACATTATAAGTATAATAATCTCAATATAATCTCAATAAAAAAGACCAAAGAACCATGGTGAAAAATATCACCTAAAATAGTTGATGGTTTATTCAATATATCTAGGGATTATTTTGTTTTAATTTCCTTTTTTTGTCTATGTTTGTACAGAACTATAAAAATAACTATAACAACAATAATAACAACAATAGGAAGAAGAAGAAGAAGAAGAAACAACAGTGTGCCGTTATCACCTAAATATATATTCTCTGTAATGTAATGCAAATAAATTAGCCACATACCTCCTCCTCCTCTTCCATCACCATTGTTACATTGAGGAATAGTAATTAGTTGTTCTTTGTTCTATTATAAATATCATATTATGTACACATATTCACAAACTCTACCTATTAGTATGCCTTTACCAAAGATATTAACTAAGCATTCATACCATACCTTTTCTTCAAGCATATCCCAACGATCAATACCTCACAGATATAGTAGAGGTACTATATAGAATAGTACTAGTACAACTGCTACAATGATCCCTACATCAGCTATGAAACCAATGTGAAAGTTAAAGTCATCTGATATATAAACCTACATCTTCCTCCTCCTCCATTACTATCATCATCACTACTCTTACACTGAGAAATGGGCGAAACAACTATTAGATCTATAACATAGAAAGACAATTATATCACATGCACACACACATATTCACAAACTCTACCTGCTGGTATCCCTTGACCAAAGATATTAACTGGTGTAACTCTAATAATGTAAGTTTGACTTGCATTAGCTTCAGTAGTTGTCCAAGTAATGTCATCTACTCTATGATAAGTAATATCTCCAGTTAAATTATGAGAGAGGTTATAATATTGAACTGGAGGTCGTTCTATTTTTTCTTGTTCATCCAGATCCTGAATATATACAATATAACCATAACAACATTAACAATAACATCATTGTAGTTTACTTGTATTGTAATTGTAATATTAGCATAACAATCACTTCTAGTTCTATTTGTGGCATTTGAAGTATTTATTGACAGCGTTATTCTTGCTGGACCTATATAACACACAGTAATATCATTAAAGTGTCTCTAACTTGTAGTCTTACTTAATGTAAAGTCAGAACTCTTAACACTCTGGTTTCCTATCCTGTCTACACTGTCAATACCACTAACAGTGTAACTATATACAGCAGTAGTATTAACAAAAATACTAGCATTAAGAAACAATGAAGAGAAACTAGTTTTAATATTGTAGACCTCATTTGTATTATTTGTAACATTAACTTGATATACATCAGCACATGTCACATTGTCCCAACTAAGTATGACTTGAGACTCATTGTTGAAGGTTATATTGAGGTTGGTAGGTTTCTCTAGAGGTCCTACAATATGACATGACAATATAAAATAGTTGTTGTAGTATAATAAACTAGATACTACCTATTTACATACATAAATACCACATATTCGTATAGTATTGAATTGTTTACTATTTTCAGTTCCAATGTCTTTCAATGTCATTGTTTGCACATATAATGAGATTTTTTACTTTGTGAAGCTTTTGTTATCAAAACAATCTCTGTGTACCGGTATTTTGTTTTTATCAATACTATTGTTCTCTAGTAGTTATCAATCAGTACATTGCTGCTAATTAGTCATTGTTAATGAAAAGGCTATTTAATTTGTCAATGTAGCTTTTCTTTACTATAAGCAGACAAACATGAATGCATAGTTATCAACCTGGAGATCTCACAATGCAACTTTATAGTTATCAATACAGCTTATTTTTATATTGCTCTCCAAAATTTATATATATACATATATACATATATATATATATATATATATATATATATATATAGTAAGTACCTGGATCTTTGACAGTACAGTTTTTGGAACCTGGATTCAATCCATTACTGCATTTGATGCGTAAAGCTGCTGTTTCATTCACTGTAAATGTCAAATTTGATGAATTCAGCATATTATCATAGGTAGCTTGAAACCCTCCTTTAATTGCACAGTTGTCATCTCCAATAAATTCAAACCGTTCTATTCTTGTGCCATTAAATGTTGTTATATCCCAGTTTAATTGTGGTGTGGAGGTCTCACAATAGCACTTTACCAGGTTTCCTACACATGTTCCATTACAAGCCTCATTACAGTTAAAATCCTCTACAACAGCACCTATACAGAGTACAGAAGAACACATTAAAAGATTTTAACTTGACAAAGCTTACATGTTGGTTTGAGTAGACAGAGAATACAGGTAATAAGTAGGACAATTAGAGCTTCAACTATCTGGAGAAAGTAGACAGAAGAGGATGAATGAACTTATATATAAATATCACTTACTGTAGCAGCCATAAACTCTAGCTTTAAACTTGATATAGTGTGAAACAAAAGATACAAGTGATTAAAACAAATCCTTTACATTTCCTTATATCTTTATGTTTAATAATATTCAATGTTTTGTTTTCAACCTACAACTCCATGGTTACAAGTATATTCATGTCATGTGCTCACAATATTATTATTCCTAGTTCATGTACACAATCACTTAAATCAATAAACAATCATAGTTATTTCAATACTTAGTGTTATCCAAGTACATTGCATGTACTCTCATGTTATATTATCAAAATACGGTGGTTTGGATTTTTACTTTGTAATGTTGGTAACTTGATCGTACTCCACCATTAATGTACTTGATATGTAAATCTCCTGTCTCATTCACTGTCTATGTTAAATTTGATGAATTCAGCATATTATCATAGGCAAATAGAAGCACCTTGACCTTCTTTAATTACATAGTTGTTGAGAGCATAATAAATTTAAACTGGCAAAACTGCTGTACACTCATTTTTGCAAAACATTTAATTTACAGGCTACTACACTTTGATAGAAATCAATAATCCACTTTCATGAATTATGAAGGCTTAGGCTAGCTTACAATTTCATGAAGTGAAACATTTGAGTTTAAAATAGCAATTGTTATAAAAGAAATCAACAGAGACAACCAGAAACATATAGTCCTAGTGTTCAAGGACAGTGGTGTGTTAAAAGTTATAGCAAATTTACTTTAGGAAGAGGGGAGACAAAAGGCCCCAAAACTATCGAATGACTGTGATTTATGTACCATCTGATATGAAGTCTCCTTGTCCCATTTCTTTCTACTCCATATTGGTACAAAATCAACGTCAATGTTATGGAGCAGAGATCAGTATTAAAATATACTGATCTTGGACTGTTCCATTGGACTTGACGAGTGACGACTGGCATACAGCAGCTCAGGCTCGCCCATAATACCCTTTATTTAGCCTAGTATAACAACTAATGTTATTATTGTATGATGGGTGGAGCATAGACTACTATAAAAGGAGCTCCAATTACACAATTTGTATTATAATTTGCATTGTAAACTTTAGACCTTTTAACTTATAACGTTTAACGAAGAAGAGCTATACTTATATCAAAAATGTTGTTTGTTCTACTACTTATGATTGTATCTATTCTTCCATTAACAAGTAAGTGCTGTCTAGTTGTATACTAATAATATAATGATGTCACCACTAGACTCAACAGTGACTTCATTGATATGTCCACCCTCTCAACAATGTTACAATGAAAGTCAACTCATTCTCTCATGTGAAACAGAGGAAGTTGTTTTAGCTTGGAGAATTAAGCAGCATTCATTTAAAATTGTCTATAGTTATGACTATGATGTTGGTAGTACTTATACAGCTGGGAACTTTCAAACAAGCCTTGATCAACGACAACCAGCAAAGTCCACAATGAAAGTCACGCCAACTACTTCAATGCAGGGTCTACAAATTGATTGTAAAGATGTTTATGGAAATAAGAGATCCTGTATTCTTAAAGTTATTGGTAAGTAAAGAAAATATGAAATTTTAAAATCTCTATTCAATTATAAAACATTACAGAGTACCCTGGCCAACCTGTTAATCTCACTATTACACATATCTCTGATAATGTAGCAGTGCAATGGACTCCACCAGTACAATCTGGTGGTCCTAATATTACTGTACACTATATAGTTAATATTAGTTCAGAGAATGACACTAATTTCATTTGTTCTAATGATCAATGTAATGTAACATTAAACAAAACCACAATTACTGGCTTACAGACTGGTATACAGTATAACATTACTGTGTCTGCTGTTAACTGTATTGGTACAGGACCACCAAGTTCATCAATACAAGTAACACCAGGTATGTGATACAGACAGCATCACATACACTATAAGTTTAATAAACAAGACACTGGTTCAATTAAATGTACAATATTGTATTACATCATTGAATAGAAGATCATATCTTTTAGGGAAATCCCCTATTCTAATTTTCCAACCCTCCTTCAAAGCAGTTGACTTTACTATTGTTAAGTTGTATTGGTCAATTATCAATGGGTCCATTAAGAAAGTTAAGAACTTTAATGTCAACTTGTTTGAAGCATTGAACACATCTAATGTAAGAGAGTTTATTACGGAGAATACCAGTCTTGAAGTAACAAATCTAAAAAAGAAAGTAGAATACTCTTTTTCTGTTCAAGCAAGAGATATTAATGAGAGAGTGGGTGTGTTTTCTACTCCTGTCAACTTCACATTAGATGGTATATAAATCACAGATATTGTCCATTCATCAATCTGTCTGTCCATTAATCTATCTGTCTATCTATCCATTAATCCATGTATCTATCCATATTCCATTTATGTAATGATTACTTTCTTGTCTTATAGTTCCAATATCAGTAAACTTGACAAATTGTACAATTGAAATGTCTTACTCAAATTTCAAAGTTGATCAAAATACAAATTCTTTGCATATAATTTTTAAGGTATGCAGACAAGATTATTGTGAACCTAATTAGGAACACCATTCATCCTATATACACATTGATGTTCTTATGTAAACTAGCCTGTTTTATATGTTTACTCAGTGCATCATTTCATAAATTGACATCCATCAATTGAGAGGACATATTTCTATGGTAACTAAGCACACTTTCTCTGACCTAACTATCAATAGTTGTAAAAACACAATCTCTTTAATTTATGATGTCATCGTTATAGTGTAAGTTCATGAACTTAAAGACATTATGTCTCCAATAGACATGTAGTACAAGTGAGCTAAAAATTAAGATGTACTCATCTTACATATTAAATGATGTTCATAGGCTACTGTTTAAATCAGAATTGAACTTTGGTATAGTCATTACCATTGATCTGCATGTAACATTATAATGACATAAAAATAAAGCACCTGCATTTCATATGAAGTATGTTTAGCAAAAATAATATCATAGAAGTGCCTTGTGGACTTACGAGCTCCTCTATTTTACTTAATGCATATACCACATGAGTCAACAATGGCTCATTAAGTCTTTGAAGTTGCTCGAAACTCTACTCTAAATCAATATGTGATATGAGTCAGTGCTAGTTAGTAAACATTGTCTGTGCCTCTATATGAATTATCATTATCACATCTAACACATGTTATAACAACCATTTTGCTTTTTTCACTATCTTAATATGTGCTGAGGTCATAGTATACCCCATTAACATCCACATTCCTACTGTATGAGTCCTATATGTGCCTGTTCCCAGACCCTTCCTCTCTTAGTGAAGGGTCGACAATATCATGAAATCAAGTAATTACAACTACAGACACACATAGCAACCAATGAATATTATTACTCTTGCCATGATCACTTTGAATTAAGTGTAACTGATGAGTTGAGTAAACATCTTAAAACAACTCCATAAGTTATGACAACTGTCCTGTTTTCAGACTTAACAAAAATTCAGTCATTTATAACAACAACTGTACAATTAAAATAATGTTAGGACAACTTTACAATTATATTTTTGTTTAGTACTTTAAGTGTGGCAGACCTCCAATCATTGGATATTTGATACATCATAATGGCACAGAGTCTGGCAACACAACTTCCATTTTTCATAATACTACAAACACTACAGTGGATTACAAAACTGTCATTCCTAGTCAATGTATCAATGGAGCATATTTGTTGGTATCTGTGGCTGCTGTCAATGACTTAGGTACTGGTGATTGGGCAACAACCAGTGCTAAACTAACATTCTGTAGCCACTTTATTACATGTAAGAATGATATAATAACAAAGTTACTATTAATAACATTTTGTGCTATTTATAGCTTCAGTTCCAGTCACTTCAACAACTGCTGCTATCATTATGGAAACACTAACATTTTTGAGTACAAAGTCCAATTCTCAGGAACCAATTGCTACTATAGACGTTATGAATAGACCAACTTCTACAGTTAGACCTACTCCGTCATTACAACATTATAATAGTTTGTTAAGCGGTACCTATTAAATCTATAATAATTATTTTTTCTATACAGATTCATTCCAAACAGCACCCCATACATTCCCGTCTGTAATTTTATTGATAACATTACCACTCTCGGTACTTTTACTGATTTTTTTATGCTTTATCATCTGTTTGATCTGTATTGTAATATGTAAGAAACATGAGTTCACAGATCAAGGTATCTCTCCCTCTCTTTCTCCTATAATTTAATGACTATAGTCCTTTAGCCTCTCTTATCTATAGTAATCCCAGCTATGTTAGTGTAACTGTACCAAGAGTAATTCAAGTGAGACCTACTTCAGTAATTTATGATGAAATCAGGCCAACACTAAGAGAAACACAAGAGGAACAAGGAGGAGGTACTAGTATTACTATTGAAAAGAACACTGCCTATTCTTATATTAACACTCACTGATGACAATATTAATAATGTGTGATGCATTATTACCAATCTTTATAACTTTATTATTACTAGTTGTTTGTGAAATGTGTTATATAAAATTTAGCATGTGTGTAAACTATAGTAATGACTATTATTATTGTTGCTATGGAACCAGTGATAATACTCGTTACTATATTATATATATGCATAGTTAATAACTGGATTAGCTCAAAATTCTCAATTAAACCTTTATTAGTTATACAAGTACATTGCAATAGCTATTTAATCTATTATGATTATTACTTAATCTTATACAAGCTCATTCCTGTCTCTAATTCTGTTGATAACGTTGCTCCTCTCTATATTTTATCATTTGTTTGATTTGTATTGTAATATATACTAACATGAGTTCACAAAGCAAGGAGACTCCCTCTCTTATAATTTGAGGAGTATAGATAGCCCTTTAGCCATTGATATGAGTAAACAAGGATGAGATATTAGTATTACTGTTGAAGAGAACACTCCCAATTCTTATATTAACATTTACTTGTCAATAAATTGTCAATAATAGTCACACGTGGTGTATTACTACCAATCTTTATAGCTTTATTATTACTACTAGTGTGTAAAAATGTTTTCATATAAAAGTCATTACAGTTATTATATATATAGTTAGTACAATTTCTATAATTATCTAAGCCTGTATGAAATTTGAAATCAACAAAGCAATTTGATGTTGTTAATGTTCCATGATAATACTGCTGTGGAAGTATTACAAAGACACTGTATCAAGTTTCCTACATATGTCCCCCCCTCCACTGTTGAAGTCATTCACAATAAACTTGATATAGTGTGAAACAAAAGGCACAAGTGAATAAAACAAATCTTTAATATTTCCTTATATCTTTGCATTTAACAACATTCCATGTTTTGTTCTTGCAACAAGTCCATAATTACAAGTATATTCATTATATGTGCTCAACATAACACATCAATCCATGTACTTGCAATATACAACACTCACTTAGCATGTTTTCATTGACACATCTCTGATTACCATTTTATTAATGAACTGGTGCCTTAATTAATTGATTAATTAGGAATGGCATCAATCACTTATGTAATTCAATTATCATTGTTTTGTCAGCTTTATAAAATTTACATAAATTATAATCTTCACTGATGTTAATGTGCATTATAGGTATAATAAAATTTAATCTAATATTAACTATAATTATAATACACACAACATAAAACAGACTAAATCTATGTATGTAAGTCTATATTAATTGGTTCTATTCACTAAAAGTCAACTAATTTTATTTTCAATGGAAATTTATTGTTATCGCCATTGTCTTGAAGGTTCCTCCTAAATTATATATGTAAACAGTTCAGCAACACACCTGCTCCCAGTACTACACTGAGAACAATAATGATCCATGATGTGATTTTATCACCTAAAATATATAATGTATGTGATCAGTATGATGTCTACATGAACATACCTTTGAGTCCTCCCCCTCCACTTGGTGTATTAGTAGGTGATGGCACTAAAGTAGATTGTGTGATAGATAAAAGAGAAAGATGGTGATGTGATTTTTTCATTACTTTGAACACACTTTCATACACACATTGTACATATTACATACAATGTTCATGTTACATACATTGTACATGTTACATACATTGTACATATTACATACAATGTACATGTTTCCAATCATACCAATGGTGGAGATTTGTCACCTAAGCTGTATAAACTCTATCATTGCTATAATATCTAAATGAACATATAATCATACCAGTTGTAGTAGTAGTAGTGGAGGAAGGTATAGGAGTAGCTGTTGATGGTAGTGGAGTTGGTTGTGTTACAGCTAAAAGAGAAAGGCATTGAGATTTTTTTACATCACTTTGAACATACTTTCATACATATAATGTACATGTTACATACAATGTACATGTACATGTTACATACAATGTACATGTTACATATAATGTACATGTTACATACAATGTACATGTACATGTTACATATAATGTACATGTTACATAAAATGTACATGTACATGTTACATACAATGTACATGTTACATATAATGTTAAATGTAATGTACATGTTTTTAAGCAACAACTAATTAATTATTGGATTGGAGCTCAACAGCTTATAAGAAACATTTGCAATCAATTCATTACTAACTATTGTTGAACTAATTTATTATATATTTGTCTGATTATAATTATATGTAATTATTTGGGTGATTATTTCTTTATAAACCACTACCACTCCTACATAACTATTTCACACTAGTATTAGTACTGAAATATTTCTATTACACTCACAACAATAAATCCTACATAGGCTATAGTTGAACAATTGATGATGTAATCTATTCACAGATAAAATGGATTTTCTAATTTGTGAAGGAATTTTTGTTATCAATACAACCTCTTGTAATAAACACTTTCAGTAATCACTATTATTCTCAGTAGTTTATCATGACAGTACATTGTTTTCCTGCTGCTTATTAGCCATTGTTATAGATGAGCCTATATTAAGTTTGTCATTGTAGTTTTTCATTAGAATAATACATGCAAGCATGTATGCATTTTAGATGTATCGCTATTTTGACAGCATTATCTTCTTAAAATACATGTTACATGTAATGTACATGTTTCTAAGCAGCCAATAATAGGCTATATTGATGAGAGCTCAAACAGCTTATAAGAAATATTTGTAGTATAATATTGACTCAAGTAATTTGTCATTTGTTATTATTGAACTAATTTTATTATATCTTGTATCTGATGATAACTGTTTGGGTACTTATTTTGGGTGATTATTTCTTTAATAAACCACTACCTCTCCTACATAATCATTTCACACTAATATTAGTACTAAAATACTTCCTACAACAATAATCCTACAATGGACTATAGTCGAGCAATTAAAGTTGTATTCTGTAGATTTTCATTAATGCATTGTACATGTATTGCTATTATGTCAGCATTGTGGTTCTTAAAATAAAACATGACTTACTTTATAATTAAATGTATTTATAGTTTCATATGTTGTATTATTCCTTCATAAATGACTGGTACTATTTCAAAGCTAATCATTGAGGCATGAATTTGTGGTCACACCTTCAAACTTTTAATTAAACTTTGTCAATGTTTCTATAAGTAATGAATATACTACTGACAGCTTAACTATACCTGAAACTTTGATAGTGCAACTTTCAATATAAGGGCCTTCTCCAATATTAGGTCCTGCTCCATTAATGCACATAATTTGTAAATCTTCTGGTTTGCTCGCATTGAAACTTAAAATAGATGTGTACGACATAAACATACTATTATAAGACACTTGAAAGCTTCTAAATTCATCAATATTTGTACAGGTTTTACTATTGTATGAGCAATTGTTACAGTTATTCGAGACTGCAGTAAAGCGCCAATCAATGTGGCAATTTGATGTTGTTATGTTCCATGATAACGCTGGTGTGGAAGTATTACAAAGACACTGTACCAAGTTTCCTACATATATCCCATTACAAGCCCCTCCACAGTTGAAGTCATTCACAATAGCACCTACATAGAGTACAGAGAGACACAGTCCAAGTTATAGCTACACATATATAACTTACATGTGGGTTTGAATAGAAAGAGAAGACAGGTAATAAGTAAAACAATAAGAGTTCTATTTTTCTAGAGAAAGTACAAAGAAAGTATCCATATGAATGAAATTCTATATAGATATTACTTACTGTAGCATCCATTGAACTTTAGCTTTAAACTCGATATAGTGTGAAACAAAAGGCACAAGTGAATAAAACAAATCTTTCATATTTCTTTATATGTATTTTGCTCAACAATATTCAATGTTTTGTTTTCATCCTACAACTCCATAGTTACAAGTATATTCATGACATGTGCTCTATATAACACATCATTCTGTGTACTAGCAGTTTATAATCACTCAATTATCAAGTCATCATCATACTATAGGACACATACATTAGATCAATTTTTATTTTGTTTTGTAGTCTATAAACCAATCACCTTAATATAGTCTTTGATTGTTTATAATTTTCATTTTATTAATGGACTACTACACCTTCTATGTTTAATTAGCAATGGCATCAATCAACTATATAATTTAATTATAGTTTTTATCAGCCTTATAAAATTTACATGAATTACAATCTTCACTTATCTGTGATTCACAACATTGCCTAATTAGTTGTGACATTGTCATTATAAATCCAAACTCAAAATTAGAAGTTGCATTCATTTTAACGAGCAATGTATGTATAGTAAGATCTAATAAATGTATTAATACATTCCAATAAGACTAGCTAAAACTGTGCATGTAAGTCTATATTAATTGAATGAAGTTCTACATAGATATTACTTATGAACATTAGCTTTATTGTTGGCATAGTGTGAAACAAAAGGTATAAGTGAATAAAACAAATCTTTTAAGTTTCCTTATATCTTTATGTTTAATAATATTTAATGTTTTGTTTCCATCCTACAACTCCATAGTTACAAATATATTCATGACATGTGCTCTATCTAACACATCATTTAATGTACTAGCAGTTTATAATCACTCAATTATCAAGTCATCATCATACTATAGGACACATACAGTAGCTAATTTATTATTTTGTTACTTTGTCCATATTCTAATTACAACTTTAATATAGTCTCTGATAATTTATAATTTGCATTTAACTAATGAACTTGTTCCTTGATATAGACATCTATGATACATGGTGTTTAATTAGTAATGACATCAATCACCTATATTAATAATTATGTAATTTGATTATCACTTTTGTTAGCTTTATAAAATTTTCGTGACATGAAATTACAATCTTTCTGTAAATTTTCCAACCATACTCAATGTACATGTATTTCAATGTGTTTATAATAAGATTAATTAATGTTATAATACTATATAAACTTGCATGCATAGTTTTAGTCAGTCTTTAACTCTATGAAACTTCCTTTATATCTTTGGACTTTAACTATATTCAATGTTTGTTTTATACATTTGTATTGTTATATCAATCCACAAAATTCCCAATTAACAATCAGTCAACATTCACTGATGCCGGTCCTATTTTGGTCTTGTTTGAGAAATTTTGCTGCCATCCCTACATTTTAGGAATTTTGTAGAATATTCCATTGATTTGTTCAATGCATGTACTGTAGAGTACACTGACACACTCATTAATCCTCACTATTCACTGACAATCCAATAACATATCAGTGGACTACACTAGTGTATGCAGACTGCTGTTCTTTCTAATAGTCTACCTTGACAAAAAATGTTATAATATAATTTTACTAAGTTTGTGTTTGTTTTTGATGATCAGCAGTATTTAGTTGATTCTTGATGGAAATTTTTTAATTTTCGCTCCTCCTCCAATTAAAATATGTAGCATCATTGAAAGTTTCTCTGTTATACATAACTCCTTAGAAAGACAACCACAATTCCAATTCACAAATCATTTTATGACTCAATATGTTAGCAGTATAGCTTAGATTTATGTGGTATGGCTATAATGTGAGTATAATAATTGAGTTCTATTTGTGACATTACATTTCTTTATTAATAGATTTATCTGACGTATGAAAATGTAATATTGTGTAAACAATAACAATATTTATCACTCTATATTATAATTGTCAAAATTCATAAGTTTGACATCTTATTATAGGCCATTTTTATAAGGCTAACACAATAACAAATTATAATAAATTACACACAATGGAACAATATCTGGATCAATGATCGAACATTAAAAAAAATACATAACAGAGCCGCTGAGTATGGAGGGTATCCACGAAATTTAGCCCACACAAGGTCCAATGGTTGAGGTGCAGTCATACCATTTGGCAAACCAATTAATCTTTCAATAATTCCTTTGAGACATCCTTTGTTAAGAACTGCTTCTCTCTTTTTGTAATGAAAGTATCACTATCACTTCCAAAGCTATTCTTCTCCTTTCTTTGTAGACTTAGTGAACTGGCTATAGAAGTTAAATCTTCAACACTACTAGCTGATGATATCCTCTGTCTGCTACTGCTGTCTTCAAGTTGAGGATCAGATATAACATCTGATGAAGGAAAATGTGGTATTCTGCCTTCACCACTCGACACCACCTCATTAACTACAGATGATGAACTACCAAATGTGTCTAGTACCAGATTGTGTTTTTGATGAGGGTATACCAACTTCACCCTCAGGGTTACTTATTTCACTTCTCAGTCTTGGTCGAATTCTCTGGTGGTTTCTTCTCTCACATGTCATTGGGTAGCTCCTATTTCTTCTTCAAGGTTGACATCTTGTCTTTAGTGTTGTAAATAGCTTTTCTCTTCCCAAGTTACTCTAGAGGGTGTGGTTGTCTTCTTTTCTGATGTTGAAGTTAATAGTGATTTTATTCTAACAGGTTTTCTTTCAACTACTATTGCTTCTTCTTCAATGTCCTCCCCCCCCCCTCATCTTCATTCTCTCCTTCAACTTCTCCTCCTCCTCCTTCATCATCTCTTTCTTCATCCTCCTCTCCTTCTTTTTCTCCTACTTCCTCTACATCTTCATCACCATCTTCCTCCTCCTCTTCTTTTTCCTCTACCTCTTCCTCTTCCTCTTCCTCTTCCTCTTCCTCTGAGTTTGTATTTTTTTAGCTCGCTCTTCTAGCTTGATTCCAAATGAAGAAAGAATAGCATGTTGACTTACAGTCAGTCTAAGACTGCCATGAAGTAATTGACTTGTCAAATCTTAGCATCTTAAGGTGTAGTGGGTGCTTTTTTCTGATAAAGAGGCGAGGTCATGATCATTTTACTTCATTCATTAGATAGTACATAAATCACAGATATTGTCCATTCATCAATCTGTCTATCCATTAATCCATGTATTTATCTATCCATCTTCCATTTATGTAATGATTACTTTCTTGTCTTATAGTTCCAATATCAGTAAACTTGACAAATTGTACAATTGAAATGTCTGACTCAATTTCAAAGCTGATCAAAATACAAATTCTTTGCATATAACATTTAAGGTATGTAGACAAGATTATTGTGAGCCTAATTAGGAACACCATTGATGTTCTTATGTAAACGAGCTTGTTTTATATGGTTACACAATTTGTATAAAAATTTACATTGTAAACTTTAGACCTTTTAAGTTATAACGTATATAAAGAAGAGAGCTGTATTCATATCAAAAATGTTGTTTGTTCTACTACTTACGATTGTACCTAATCTTCCATTAACAAGTAAGTCCTGTCTAGTTGTATACCAATAATATAATGATGTCACCACTAGACTCAACAGTGACTTCATTGATATGCCCACCTCCTCAACAATGTTACAATGATAGTCATCTCATTCTCTCATGTGAAACAGAGAAAGCTGTTTTAGTTTGGAAAATTATCCAGGAATCAGTTGAAATTGTCTATTATTATCATGATCCTGTAGGTAGCACTCATACTAAGGGGAATTTTGAAACAAGTCATGATCAAAAAACCCCAGCAAAGTCTACAATGAAAGTCACACCAACTACTTCAATGCAGGGTCTACAAATTGATTGTATTGATGGTATTGATGAGGATAAGAGATCCTGTATTCTTGAAGTTATTGGTAAGTGAAGAAAATTATGAAATTTTAAAACCTCTATTCAATTATAAAACATTACAGAGTACCCTGGCTCACCTGTTAATCTCACTATTACACATATTTCTGATAATGTAGCAGTGCAATGGACTCCACCAGTACAAACTGGTGGTCCTAATATTACTGTACACTATATAGTTAATATTAGTTCAGAGAATGACACTAATTTCATTTGTTCTGATTATCAATGTAATGTAACATTAAACAAAACTACAATCACTGGCTTACAGACTGGTATACAATATAACATTACTGTGTCTGCTGTTAACTGTATTGGTACAGGACCACCAAGTTCATCAATACAAGTAACACCAGGTATGTGATATAGACAGCACCACATACATTATAAAGTTTAATAAACAATATACTGGTTCAATTAAATGTACAATATTGTATTATATCATTGAATAGAAGATCATATCCTTTAGGGAAATCCACTATTCTAATTTTACAACCCTCCTTCAAAGCAGTTGACTTTACTATTGTTATGTTGTATTGGTCAATTATCAATGGGTCCATTGAGAAAGTTAAGAACTTTAATGTCAACTTGTTTGAAGCATTGAACACATCTAATATAAGAGAGTTTACTACTGAGAATACCAGTCTTGAAGTAACAGATTTAAAAAAGAAACTAGAATACTCCTTTTCTGTTCGAGCAAGAGATTTTAATGAGAGAGTGGGTGTCTTTTCTACTCCTGTCAACTTCACATTAGATGGTACATAAATCACAGATATTGTCAATTCATCAATCTGTCTGTCCATTAATTTATCTGTCTATCTATCCATTAATCCCCATGTATCTATCCATTTTCCATTTATGCGATGACTACATTCTTGTCTTATAGTTCCAATATCAGTAAACTTGACAAATTGTATAATTGAAATGTCTGACTCAAATTTCAGAGCTGATCAAAATACAATTTCTTTGCATATAACATTTAAGGTATGTAGACAAGATTATTGTGACCTAATTAGAAACACCATTCATCCTATATACATATTGATGTTCTTATGTAAACTAGCCTGTTTTATATGTTTACTCAGTGCATCAGTTCATAAATTGACATCCATCAATTGAGAGGACATGTTTCTATGGTAACTAAACATACCTTCTCTGACCTAACTATCAATAGTTGTAAAAGCACAAACACTTTAATTTATGATGTCATCATTGTAGTGGAAGTTCATGAACTTAAAGACATTATGTCTCCAATAAATATGTAGAGCAAATGAACTAAAATTAAGATGTACTCATCTTACATATTAAATGATGTTCATAGGCTACTGTTTAAGTCAGTATAGAATTGAACTTTGGTATAGTCATTACCATTGATCTGCATGTAACATTAGAATGACATAAAAATAAAGCACCTGCATTTCATAGAAATGCCTTGTGGACATATGAGCTCCTCTATTTTACTTAATCCATATACCACACGAGTCAACAATGGCTCATAAAGTCTTTGAAGTTGCTCAAAACTCTACTCTAAATCAATATGTGATATGAGTCAGTGCTAGTTAGTAAACATTGTCTGTGCCTCTATATGAATTATCATTATCACATCTAACACATGTTATAACAACCATTTTGCTTTTTTCACTATCTTAATATGTGCTGAGGTCATAGTATACCCCATCCACATCCACATTCCTACTGTATGAGTCCTATATGTGCCTGTTCCCAGACCCTTCCTCTCTTAGTGAAGGGTCGACAATACCATGAAATCAACTAATTACAACTACAGACACACATAGCAACCAATGAATATTATTACTCTTGCCATGATCACTTTGAATTAAGTGTAACTGATGAGTTGAGTAAACATCTTAAAACAACTCCATAAGTTATGACAACTGTCCTGTTTTCAGACTTAACAAAAATTCAGTCATTTATAACAACAACTGTACCATTAAAATAATGTTAGGACAATTTTACAATTATATTTTTGTTTAGTACTTTAAGAGTAGCAGACCTCCAATCATTGGATATTTGATACATCATAATGGCACAGAGTCTGGCAACACAACTTCCATTTTTCATAATACTACAAATACTACAGTGGATTACAAAACTGTCATTCCTAGTCAATGTATCAATGGAGCATATTTGTTGGTATCTGTGGCAGCTGTCAATGACTTAGGCACTGGTGATTGGGCAACAACCAGTGCTAAACTAACATTCTGTAGCCACTTTATTAAATGTAAGAATGATATAATAACAAAGTTACTATTAATAACATTTTGTGCTATTTATAGCTTCAGTTCCAGTCACTTCAACAACTGCTGCTATCATTATGGAAACGCTAACATTTTCTAGTACAAAGTCCAATTCTCAGGAACCAATTGCTACTATAGACATTATGAATAGACCAACTTCTACAATTAGACCTACTCCATCATCACAACATTATAATAGTTTGTTAAGCAGTACCTATTAAATCTATAATAATTATTTTTTCTATACAGATTCATTCCAAACAGCACCCCATACATTCCCGTCTGTAATTTTATTGATAACATTACCACTCTCGGTACTTTTACTGATTATTTTATGCTTTATCATCTGTTTGATCTGTATTGTAATATGTAAGAAACATGAGTTCACAGATCAAGGTATCTCTCCTCTCTCCTTAATTTGATGACTATAGTCCTTTAGCCACTGATATCTATAGTAATCCCAGCTATGTTAGTGTAACTGTACCAAGAGTAATTCAAGTGAGACCTCCTTCAGTAATTTATGATGAAATCAGACCAACACTAAGAGAAACACAAGAAGAACAAGGAGGAGGTACTAGTATTGCTGTTGAAGAGAACACTGCCTATTCTCATGTTAACATTATCATCAATATTAATAACGTGTGATGTATTATTACCAATCTTTATAACTTGAGTCTACTAGTTGTTTGTGAAAATCCATTTTATTTAACGTTTAAGAAATATATATAATATAGTAACTATAAAAATTAGTATGTCATTTTAACAACTAATTTGTACCTGACATGCATGGATTATGGAATCTAGAATTTATATGGCTTACTCACTGTATAATTTGTTGGTAATGTAATAGTACAACATACCAACAAATTAGACAGTGAGATATTCACAAGAATTCTATATTTCATAGTAGTTCAACCATGTCAGGTGCAAATTAGTTGTTAAAATGACATTAATTTTTACAGTGTGGTTTTCAAGCCAAAACTACAATATATTTGTAAAACTACAGTTATCAATTACTGTAAGAAGTGAGGAGGAAGTGCTTATTTCATAATTACTGTAAGCTTAACTTTAATCTTACCAGACATACCAGAAGGAAACATACAGGGAAGGCATACTAATTACATGCACACATATAACATTTCTGTCATTGTCTATGTTAAAGATCTGCCATATTTACTTCAGCAATTGCTCATATGCTCAGCAATATGATATAATATTGACTCTGAGTTATTCTATAATAATAGTCAATCACAGAGAATATTACAACAGCAATACAACAGGTTAAATACAATTATATTAATATATATCTATATCTATCTATCTATCTATCTATCTATCTATCTATCTATCTATCTATACACATATATATATATATATATATATATATTCTATTGACTATTACTACATCTTTTGAGAAACCTTATCAGTTGATCTGTACACCAAACTCCAATTAATAATAAAGTCAATAATAAGACCAAATATACCCTTTGTAATGTTCATACCAATAAAATGCCCACAACACATTTATATTGAAGAATGGAAATAAATTGTTCTATGAATTCCAAGTACATCGCCTTTCATCCCATTATTTTGTTGTTGCAAAATCATTATTATTGATATAAACCTTTTTGATATATCAATAATACACCTAAGATGTTTAATTAGTAGTGACATGACTCACCTATTTTAATAATTATGTGACTTGATTATCAGATTCACTTTTTGTTTGTCTTATAAAATTTACACGAAATTAAATGAATTTACTATCTTTATTATAAATTTTCACCACCATACCAAATCTGGTATAAGTTGCACGTATTTCAAGTAAGATTTAGTCAATGTAATAATAGTATTAATAAAACTTGCATGCACAGTTTTATCAGTCTTATTATATATGTTAATTATTCACTGGAAAGTCGACTATTTAATTTCACAATTAATTTTCTTATCATCATTTCCTCCTACATTACAGATGTATATAGTACAACAACAATTGCTCCCAGTACTACAGAGACAACAATAACAAGCCATGATATGATTTTATCACCTAAAATATATATGTCTATGATCAGTATGATGTCTACATGAACATACCTTTGACTCCTCCCCCTCCACTTGGCATACCAGTAGTAATAATAGGTACAATAGTAGCAGTAGTAGAAGTTGATGGCGCTAAAGTGGATTGTGTGACAGATAAAGAGAAAGACATTGATGTGAACTTTTCATTACATGACACATTTGTGATGTACATGTTTCCAATCATAGCAATGGTGGAGATTTGTCACCTAAACTGCATAATCTCTATCATTAGTATGATGTCTTACCAGTTGTAGCAGTAGTAGTAGTAGTGGAGGAAGGTACAGGAGTAGCAGTTGCTGGTACTGGAATGGGTTGTGTGAGTCACAGAGAATATTACAACAGCATGTAAATTAAATACAATAATAACAATACCAGTTGTAGCAGTAGTAGTAGTAGTGAAGGAAGGTACAGGAGTAGCAGTTGATGGTAGTGGAATGGGTTGTGTGATAGCTAAAAGAGAAAGAGATTAATGTGATCTGTTTCAATTCTTTAACATGTAATGTTCATGTTACATACAACGTACATGTTACGTGTAGTGTACATGTTTCTAAGCAACCAATAATTGGTTATTTAGATGAGAGAGATGAAAAATATTTGTAGTGCAATATTGACTCAAATAATTCATCACTTGTTATTATTGAACTTAGAACTAATTTTATTATATCTTGTATCTGATGATAATTGTTTGGGTATTTATTTTTGATAATTATTTCTTTAATAAACCACTATCTCTCCTACACAATTAGTTCACACTAGTATTAGTACTAAAATACTTCCTATCATACCTACAACAATAATTCCTACAATGGACTAGTGTCAAGCAATTAAAGTTGTATTCTGTAAATTTTCATGAACACATTGTACATGTATTGCTATTATGTCAGCATTGTGGTTCTTAAAATAAAACATGACTTAATTTATAATTAAATGTATTTACAGTTTTCATATGTTGTATTATTCCTTCACAAATGACTGGTACTATTAAAGAGATATTGAGGCATTAATTTGTTGTCACATGCAATTCTTCAAACTTCTTAATTAAACTTTGTTAATGTTCCTATATGTAATGAATATACTATTGACAGCTTAACTATACCCGGATCTTTGAGGCACATAATGTGTACATCTCTTGTATTGTTCACATTGAAACTCACAATTGATGAATATGTCATATTATTATAAGACACTTGAAAACTTTCAGATTCATCACCAGTACACTTATTGTTTATACAATTATCTGAGCCTGCATGAAAGTCACAATCAATGAATCAATTTGATGTTGTTATGTTCCATGATAATACTACTGTGAAGGTATTACAAACACACTGTATTAAGTTTCCTACATATGTCTCATCACAATCCCTCCACAGTTGAAATCTTTCACAGTAGCACCAACATAGAGTATAAAGAGACACAGTCCAAGTTATAGCTACACATATATAACTTACATGTTGCTTTGAACATAAAGAGAAGACAGGTAATAAGTAAAACTTTGACAGTGCTACTCTTTCTTTATAAGGTCCTACTCCACATAATTTGTAAATCTCCTGTTTTGTTCACACAAAAACTTACAATAGATGTGTATGACATAAATAATTATTATAAGACACTTGAAAGATGTAACACTAATAATGTAAGTTTGACTTACCAATAGTTATAACCTAAATATATATATACTCTTTTTAATGTTCATACAAATAAAATGGCCACAACACATTTTACATTGAAGAATGGAAATAAATTATTCTATGAATTCCAAGTGCATTGTCTTTCATTACATTATTGCTTTGCAAAATTATTGTTATTGATATAAACTTTTTCAATTGGTCAATATAAATTTAATATAAATTAATAAATATAATTTTTTTACTTTATTAAAATGTTCACCACCAAATCTTTCCTCCTACATTACACATATATAATTTGTATAACATAATATACATAGTTTGTAAATTGTATATAGTCAATTATTCTCTGAAAAGTCAACTTTTCATTTAACAATTTCTGCAAAATATCCAAGCAATCAGTGGAAGCATCACATAAGACACTACTCCTAGTAGAGGTACCCCTAGTCCTAGTACAAGTCCTATAATGAGGCTTGCATTAGCTATGAAACCAATGTGAAAGTTAAAGTCATCTGATAAATAAACCTACATCTTCCTCCTCCTCCATTACTATCATCACCACTACTCTCACACTGAGAAATGGGCACAACAACTATTAGTTCTACAACATAGAAAGACAATTATATCTCGCACACATACACACATAATGTACTTGTTGGTATCCCTTTACCAAAAATATTAACTGGCATAACTCTAATAATGTAAGTTTGACTTGCATTAGCTTCAGTAGTTGTCCAAGTAATGTCATCTACTCTATGATAAGTAATATCTCCAGTTAAATTATGAGATAGGTTATAATATTGAACTGGTGGTCGTTCTATTTTGTCTTGTTCATCCAGATCCTGCATACAATGTAACCACAACAACATTAACAATAACATCATTGTAGTTTACTTGTATTGTAATTGTAATATTAGCATAACAATCACTTCCAGTTCTATTTGTGGCATTTGAAGTATTTATTGACAGCTTTATTCTTGCTGGACCTATATAACACACAGTAATGTCATTAAAGTGTCTCTAACTTGTAGTCTTACTTAATGTAAAGTCAGAACTCTTAACACTCTGGTTTCCTATCCTGTCTACACTGTCAATACCACTAACAGTGTAACTATATACAGCAGTAGTATTAACAAAAATACTAGCATTAAGAAACAATGGAGACAAACTTGTATTAATATTGTAGACCTCATTTGTATTATTTGTAATAATAACTTGATACATATCACCACATGTCACATTGTTCCAACTAAGTATGACTTGAGACTCATTGTTGAAGGTTATATTGAGGTTTGTAGGTTTCTCTGGAGGTCCTACAATATGACATGACAATATCAAATAGTTGTTGTAATATAATAAGCTAGATACTACCTATTTACATACATAAATACCATATATTCATATAGTATTGAACTGTTTACTATTTTCAGTTCCAATGTCTTTCAATGTCATTGTTTGCACATATAATGAGATTTTTTAATTTGTGAAGCATTTGTTATCAAAACAATCTCTGTGTACCGGTATTTTGATTTTAGCAATCACTATTGTTCTCTAGTAGTTATCAATCAGTACATTGTTACTTATTAGTCATTGTTAATGAAAAGGCTATTTAATTTGTCAATGTAGCTTTTCTTTACTACAAGCATACAAACATGAATGCATAGTTATCAACCTGGAGATCTCCCAATACAACTTTACAGTTACCAATACAGCTTATTTTTATATTGCTCTCCAAAATTTATATATATATATATATATATATATATATATATATATATATAGTAAGTACCTGGATCTTTGACAGTACAGTTTTTGGAACCTGGATTCAATCCATTACTGCATTTGATGCGTAAAGCTGCTGTTTCATTCACTGTAAATGTCAAATTTGATGAGTTCACCATATTATCATAGGTAGCTTGAAACCCTCCTTTAATTTCATAGTTGTCATCTCCAATAAATTCAAACCGTTCTATTCTTATGCCATTAAATGTCGTTATATCCCAGTTTAATTGTGGTGTGGAGGTCTCACAATAGCACTGTACCAGGTTTCCTACACATGTTCCATTACAAGCCCCATTACAGTTAAAATCCTCTACAACAGCACCTATACAGAGTACAGAAGAACACATTAAAAGATTTTAACTTGACAAAGCTTACATGTTGGTTTGAGTAGACAGATAAGACAGGTAATAAGTAGGACAATTAGAGCTTCAACTATCTGGAGAAAGTAGACAGAAGGGGATGAATGAACTTATATATAAATATCACTTACTGTAGCAGCCATAAACTCTAGCTTTAAACTTGATATAGTCTGAAACAAAAGATACAAGTGAATAAAACAAATCTTTTACATTTCCTTATATCTTTATGTTTAATAATATTCAATGTTTTGTTTTCAACCTACAACTCCATGGTTACAAGTATATTCGTGTCATGTGCTCACAATATTATTATTCCTAGTTCATGTATACAATCACTTAAATCAATACACAATTGATACTATAGACTTCAGTTGTGTTACTTATAATATCAATTTGATATTTAATGGAACATGTCTCGTAGTCCCAAATTAGATTAAAATTGAAATTAAAACTCATTGAATGTTGCTTTGTCATCAAAATACAGTGGTTTGGGTTTTTACTTTGTAATGTTGGTAACTTGATCGTACTCCACCATTAATGTACTTGATATGTAAATCTACTGTCTCATTCACTGTCTATGTTAAATTTGATGAATTCAGCATATTATCATAGGCAGATAGAAGCACCTTGACCTTCTTTAATTACATAGTTGTTGAGAGCATAATAAATTTAAACTGGCAAAACTGCTGTACACTCATTTTTGTAAAACATTTATTTTACAGGCTACTACACTTTGATAGAAATCAATAACCCACTTTCATGAATTATGAAGGCTTAGGCTAGCTTACATTTTCATGAAGTGAAACATTTGAGTTTAAAATAGCAATTGTTATAAAAGAAATCAACAGAGACAACTGAAAACATATAGTCCTAGTGTTCAAGGACAGTGGTGTGTTAAAAGTTATAGCAAATTTACTTTAGGAAGAGGGGAGACAAAAGGCCCCAAAACTATCGAATGACTGTGATTTATGTACCATCTGATATGAAGTCTCCTTGTCCCATTTCTCTCTACTCCATATTGGTACAAAATCAACGTCAATGTTATGGAGCAGAGATCAGTATTAAAATATACTGATCTTGGACTGTTCCATTGGACTTGACGAGTGACGACTGGCATACAGCAGCTCAGGCTCGCCCATAATACCCTTTATTTATCCTAGTATAACAACTAATGTTATTATTGCATGATGGGTGGAGCATAGACTACTATAAAAGGAGCTCCAATTACACAATTTGTATTATAATTTGCATTGTAAACTTTAGACCTTTTAACTTATAACGTTTAACGAAGAAGAGCTATACTTATATCAAAAATGTTGTTTGTTCTACTACTTATGATTGTATCTATTCTTCCATTAACAAGTAAGTACTGTCTAGTTATATACTAATAATATAATGATGTCACCACTAGACTCAACAGTGACTTCATTGATATGTCCACCCTCTCAACAATGTTACAATGAAAGTCAACTCATTCTCTCATGTGAAACAGAGGGAGTTGTTTTAGCTTGGAGAATTAAGCAGCATTCATTTAAAATTGTCTATAGTTATGACTATGATGTTGGTAGTACTTATACAGCTGGGAACTTTCAAACAAGCCTTGATCAACGACAACCAGCAAAGTCCACAATGAAAGTCACGCCAACTACTTCAATGCAGGGTCTACAAATTGATTGTAAAGATGTTTATGGAAATAAGAGATCCTGTATTCTTAAAGTTATTGGTAAGTAAAGAAAATATGAAATTTTAAAATCTCTATTCAATTATAAAACATTACAGAGTACCCTGGCCAACCTGTTAATCTCACTATTACACATATCTCTGATAATGTAGCAGTGCAATGCACTCCACCAGTACAATCTGGTGGTCCTAATATTACTGTACACTATATAGTTAATATTAGTTCAGAGAATGACACTAATTTCATTTGTTCTAATGATCAATGTAATGTAACATTAAACAAAACCACAATTACTGGCTTACAGACTGGTATACAGTATAACATTACTGTGTCTGCTGTTAACTGTATTGGTACAGGACCACCAAGTTCATCAATACAAGTAACACCAGGTATGTGATATAGACAGCACCACATACATTATAAAGTTTAATAAACAATATACTGGTTCAATTAAATGTACAATATTGTATTACATCATTGAATAGAAGATCATATCTTTTAGGGAAATCCCCTATTCTAATTTTACAACCCTCCTTCAAAGCAGTTGACTTTACTATTGTTAAGTTGTATTGGTCAATTATCAATGGGTCCATTAAGAAAGTTAAGAACTTTAATGTCAACTTGTTTGAAGCATTGAACACATCTAATATAAGAGAGTTTATTACAGAGAATACCAGTCTTATAGTGAGAGATTTAGAAGAAAAACTAGAATACTCTTTTTCTATTCAAGCAAGAGATATTAATGAGAGAGTGGGTGTGTTTTCTACTCCTGTCAACTTCACATTAGATGGTACATAAATCACAGATATTGTCCATTCATCAATCTGTCTGTCCATTAATTTATCTGTCTATCTATCCATTAATCCACGTATCTATCCATATTCCATTTATGTAATGATTACTTTCTTGTCTTATAGTTCCAATATCAGTAAACTTGACAAATTGTACAATTGAAATGTCTTACTCAAATTTCAAAGTTGATCAAAATAGAAATTCTTTGCATATAATTTTTAAGGTATGCAGACAAGATTATTGTGAACCTAATTAGGAACACCATTCATCCTATATACACATTGATGTTATTATGTAAACTAGCCTGTTTTATATGTTTACTCAGTGCATCAGTTCATAAATTGACATTCATCAATTGAGAGGACATATTTCTATGGTAACTAAGCATACTTTCTCTGACCTAACTATCAATAGTTGTAAAAACACAATCTCTTTAATTTATGATGTCATCGTTATAGTGTAAGTTCATGAACTTAAAGACATTATGTCTCCAATAGACATGTAGTACAAGTGAGCTAAAAATTAAGATGTACTCATCTTACATATTAAATGATGTTCATAGGCTACTGTTTAAATCAGAATTGAACTTTGGTATAGTCATTACCATTGATCTGCATGTAACATTATAATGACATAAAAATAAAGCACCTGCATTTCATATGAAGTATGTTTAGCAAAAATAATATCATAGAAGTGCCTTGTGGACTTACGAGCTCCTCTATTTTACTTAATGCATATACCACATGAGTCAACAATGGCTCATTAAGTCTTTGAAGTTGCTCGAAACTCTACTCTAAATCAATATGTGATATGAGTCAGTGCTAGTTAGTAAACATTGTCTGTGCCTCTATATGAATTATCATTATCACATCTAACACATGTTATAACAACCATTTTGCTTTTTTCACTATCTTAATATGTGCTGAGGTCATAGTATACCCCATTAACATCCACATTCCTACTGTATGAGTCCTATATGTGCCTGTTCCCAGACCCTTCCTCTCTTAGTGAAGGGTCGACAATATCATGAAATCAAGTAATTACAACTACAGACACACATAGCAACCAATGAATATTATTACTCTTGCCATGATCACTTTGAATTAAGTGTAACTGATGAGTTGAGTAAACATCTTAAAACAACTCCATAAGTTATGACAACTGTCCTGTTTTCAGACTTAACAAAAATTCAGTCATTTATAACAACAACTGTACAATTAAAATAATGTTAGGACAACTTTACAATTATATTTTTGTTTAGTACTTTAAGTGTGGCAGACCTCCAATCATTGGATATTTGATACATCATAATGGCACAGAGTCTGGCAACACAACTTCCATTTTTCATAATACTACAAACACTACAGTGGATTACAAAACTGTCATTCCTAGTCAATGTATCAATGGAGCATATTTGTTGGTATCTGTGGCTGCTGTCAATGACTTAGGTACTGGTGATTGGGCAACAACCAGTGCTAAACTAACATTCTGTAGCCACTTTATTACATGTAAGAATGATATAATAACAAAGTTACTATTAATAACATTTTGTGCTATTTATAGCTTCAGTTCCAGTCACTTCAACAACTGCTGCTATCATTATGGAAACACTAACATTTTTGAGTACAAAGTCCAATTCTCAGGAACCAATTGCTACTATAGACGTTATGAATAGACCAACTTCTACAGTTAGACCTACTCCGTCATTACAACATTATAATAGTTTGTTAAGCGGTACCTATTAAATCTATAATAATTATTTTTTCTATACAGATTCATTCCAAACAGCACCCCATACATTCCCGTCTGTAATTTTATTGATAACATTACCACTCTCGGTACTTTTACTGATTTTTTTATGCTTTATCATCTGTTTGATCTGTATTGTAATATGTAAGAAACATGAGTTCACAGATCAAGGTATCTCTCCCTCTCTTTCTCCTATAATTTAATGACTATAGTCCTTTAGCCTCTCTTATCTATAGTAATCCCAGCTATGTTAGTGTAACTGTACCAAGAGTAATTCAAGTGAGACCTACTTCAGTAATTTATGATGAAATCAGGCCAACACTAAGAGAAACACAAGAGGAACAAGGAGGAGGTACTAGTATTACTATTGAAAAGAACACTGCCTATTCTTATATTAACACTCACTGATGACAATATTAATAATGTGTGATGCATTATTACCAATCTTTATAACTTTATTATTACTAGTTGTTTGTGAAATGTGTTATATAAAATTTAGCATGTGTGTAAACTATAGTAATGACTATTATTATTGTTGCTATGGAACCAGTGATAATACTCGTTACTATATTATATATATGCATAGTTAATAACTGGATTAGCTCAAAATTCTCAATTAAACCTTTATTAGTTATACAAGTACATTGCAATAGCTATTTAATCTATTATGATTATTACTTAATCTTATACAAGCTCATTCCTGTCTCTAATTCTGTTGATAACGTTGCTCCTCTCTATATTTTATCATTTGTTTGATTTGTATTGTAATATATACTAACATGAGTTCACAAAGCAAGGAGACTCCCTCTCTTATAATTTGAGGAGTATAGATAGCCCTTTAGCCATTGATATGAGTAAACAAGGATGAGATATTAGTATTACTGTTGAAGAGAACACTCCCAATTCTTATATTAACATTTACTTGTCAATAAATTGTCAATAATAGTCACACGTGGTGTATTACTACCAATCTTTATAGCTTTATTATTACTACTAGTGTGTAAAAATGTTTTCATATAAAAGTCATTACAGTTATTATATATATAGTTAGTACAATTTCTATAATTATCTAAGCCTGTATGAAATTTGAAATCAACAAAGCAATTTGATGTTGTTAATGTTCCATGATAATACTGCTGTGGAAGTATTACAAAGACACTGTATCAAGTTTCCTACATATGTCCCCCCCTCCACTGTTGAAGTCATTCACAATAAACTTGATATAGTGTGAAACAAAAGGCACAAGTGAATAAAACAAATCTTTAATATTTCCTTATATCTTTGCATTTAACAACATTCCATGTTTTGTTCTTGCAACAAGTCCATAATTACAAGTATATTCATTATATGTGCTCAACATAACACATCAATCCATGTACTTGCAATATACAACACTCACTTAGCATGTTTTCATTGACACATCTCTGATTACCATTTTATTAATGAACTGGTGCCTTAATTAATTGATTAATTAGGAATGGCATCAATCACTTATGTAATTCAATTATCATTGTTTTGTCAGCTTTATAAAATTTACATAAATTATAATCTTCACTGATGTTAATGTGCATTATAGGTATAATAAAATTTAATCTAATATTAACTATAATTATAATACACACAACATAAAACAGACTAAATCTATGTATGTAAGTCTATATTAATTGGTTCTATTCACTAAAAGTCAACTAATTTTATTTTCAATGGAAATTTATTGTTATCGCCATTGTCTTGAAGGTTCCTCCTAAATTATATATGTAAACAGTTCAGCAACACACCTGCTCCCAGTACTACACTGAGAACAATAATGATCCATGATGTGATTTTATCACCTAAAATATATAATGTATGTGATCAGTATGATGTCTACATGAACATACCTTTGAGTCCTCCCCCTCCACTTGGTGTATTAGTAGGTGATGGCACTAAAGTAGATTGTGTGATAGATAAAAGAGAAAGATGGTGATGTGATTTTTTCATTACTTTGAACACACTTTCATACACACATTGTACATATTACATACAATGTTCATGTTACATACATTGTACATGTTACATACATTGTACATATTACATACAATGTACATGTTTCCAATCATACCAATGGTGGAGATTTGTCACCTAAGCTGTATAAACTCTATCATTGCTATAATATCTAAATGAACATATAATCATACCAGTTGTAGTAGTAGTAGTGGAGGAAGGTATAGGAGTAGCTGTTGATGGTAGTGGAGTTGGTTGTGTTACAGCTAAAAGAGAAAGGCATTGAGATTTTTTTACATCACTTTGAACATACTTTCATACATATAATGTACATGTTACATACAATGTACATGTACATGTTACATACAATGTACATGTTACATATAATGTACATGTTACATACAATGTACATGTACATGTTACATATAATGTACATGTTACATAAAATGTACATGTACATGTTACATACAATGTACATGTTACATATAATGTTAAATGTAATGTACATGTTTTTAAGCAACAACTAATTAATTATTGGATTGGAGCTCAACAGCTTATAAGAAACATTTGCAATCAATTCATTACTAACTATTGTTGAACTAATTTATTATATATTTGTCTGATTATAATTATATGTAATTATTTGGGTGATTATTTCTTTATAAACCACTACCACTCCTACATAACTATTTCACACTAGTATTAGTACTGAAATATTTCTATTACACTCACAACAATAAATCCTACATAGGCTATAGTTGAACAATTGATGATGTAATCTATTCACAGATAAAATGGATTTTCTAATTTGTGAAGGAATTTTTGTTATCAATACAACCTCTTGTAATAAACACTTTCAGTAATCACTATTATTCTCAGTAGTTTATCATGACAGTACATTGTTTTCCTGCTGCTTATTAGCCATTGTTATAGATGAGCCTATATTAAGTTTGTCATTGTAGTTTTTCATTAGAATAATACATGCAAGCATGTATGCATTTTAGATGTATCGCTATTTTGACAGCATTATCTTCTTAAAATACATGTTACATGTAATGTACATGTTTCTAAGCAGCCAATAATAGGCTATATTGATGAGAGCTCAAACAGCTTATAAGAAATATTTGTAGTATAATATTGACTCAAGTAATTTGTCATTTGTTATTATTGAACTAATTTTATTATATCTTGTATCTGATGATAACTGTTTGGGTACTTATTTTGGGTGATTATTTCTTTAATAAACCACTACCTCTCCTACATAATCATTTCACACTAATATTAGTACTAAAATACTTCCTACAACAATAATCCTACAATGGACTATAGTCGAGCAATTAAAGTTGTATTCTGTAGATTTTCATTAATGCATTGTACATGTATTGCTATTATGTCAGCATTGTGGTTCTTAAAATAAAACATGACTTACTTTATAATTAAATGTATTTATAGTTTCATATGTTGTATTATTCCTTCATAAATGACTGGTACTATTTCAAAGCTAATCATTGAGGCATGAATTTGTGGTCACACCTTCAAACTTTTAATTAAACTTTGTCAATGTTTCTATAAGTAATGAATATACTACTGACAGCTTAACTATACCTGAAACTTTGATAGTGCAACTTTCAATATAAGGGCCTTCTCCAATATTAGGTCCTGCTCCATTAATGCACATAATTTGTAAATCTTCTGGTTTGCTCGCATTGAAACTTAAAATAGATGTGTACGACATAAACATACTATTATAAGACACTTGAAAGCTTCTAAATTCATCAATATTTGTACAGGTTTTACTATTGTATGAGCAATTGTTACAGTTATTCGAGACTGCAGTAAAGCGCCAATCAATGTGGCAATTTGATGTTGTTATGTTCCATGATAACGCTGGTGTGGAAGTATTACAAAGACACTGTACCAAGTTTCCTACATATATCCCATTACAAGCCCCTCCACAGTTGAAGTCATTCACAATAGCACCTACATAGAGTACAGAGAGACACAGTCCAAGTTATAGCTACACATATATAACTTACATGTGGGTTTGAATAGAAAGAGAAGACAGGTAATAAGTAAAACAATAAGAGTTCTATTTTTCTAGAGAAAGTACAAAGAAAGTATCCATATGAATGAAATTCTATATAGATATTACTTACTGTAGCATCCATTGAACTTTAGCTTTAAACTCGATATAGTGTGAAACAAAAGGCACAAGTGAATAAAACAAATCTTTCATATTTCTTTATATGTATTTTGCTCAACAATATTCAATGTTTTGTTTTCATCCTACAACTCCATAGTTACAAGTATATTCATGACATGTGCTCTACATAACACATCATTCTGTGTACTAGCAGTTTATAATCACTCAATTATCAAGTCATCATCATACTATAGGACACATACAGTAGCTAATTTATTATTTTGTTACTTTGTCCATATTCTAATTACAACTTTAATATAGTCTCTGATAATTTATAATTTGCATTTAACTAATGAACTTGTTCCTTGATATAGACATCTATGATACATGGTGTTTAATTAGTAATGACATCAATTACCTATATTAATAATTATGTAATTTGATTATCACTTTTTGTTAGCTTTATAAAATTTTCGTGACATGAAATTACAATCTTTCTGTAAATTTTCCAACCATACTCAATGTACATGTATTTCAATGTGTTTATAATAAGATTAATTAATGTTATAATACTATATAAACTTGCATGCATAGTTTTAGTCAGTCTTTAACTCTATGAAACTTCCTTTATATCTTTGGACTTTAACTATATTCAATGTTTGTTTTATACATTTGTATTGTTATATCAATCCACAAAATTCCCAATTAACAATCAGTCAACATTCACTGATGCCGGTCCTATTTTGGTCTTGTTTGAGAAATTTTGCTGCCATCCCTACATTTTAGGAATTTTGTAGAATATTCCATTGATTTGTTCAATGCATGTACTGTAGAGTACACTGACACACTCATTAATCCTCACTATTCACTGACAATCCAATAACATATCAGTGGACTACACTAGTGTATGCAGACTGCTGTTCTTTCTAATAGTCTACCTTGACAAAAAATGTTATAATATAATTTTACTAAGTTTGTGTTTGTTTTTGATGATCAGCAGTATTTAGTTGATTCTTGATGGAAATTTTTAAATTTTCGCTCCTCCTCCAATTAAAACATGTAGCATCATTGAAAGTTTCTCTGTTATACATAACTCCTTAGAAAGACAACCACAATTCCAATTCACAAATCATTTTATGACTCAATATGTTAGCAGTATAGCTTAGATTTATGTGGTATGGCTATAATGTGAGTATAATAATTGAGTTCTATTTGTGACATTACATTTCTTTATTAATAGATTTATCTGACGTATGAAAATGTAATATTGTGTAAACAATAACAATATTTATCACTCTATATTATAATTGTCAAAATTCATAAGTTTGACATCTTATCATAGGCCATTTTTATAAGGCTAACACAATAACAAATTATAATAAATTACACACAATGGAACAATATCTGGATCAATGATCTAACATTAAAAAAAATACATAACAGAGCCGCTGAGTATGGAGGGTATCCACGAAATTTAGCCCACACAAGGTCCAATGGTTGAGGTGCAGTCATACCATTTGGCAAACCAATTAATCTTTTAATAATTCCTTTGAGACATCCTTTGTTAAGAACTGCTTCTCTCTTTTTGTAATGAAAGTATCACTATCACTTCCTAAGCTATTCTTCTCCTTTCTTTGTAGACTTAGTGAACTGGCTACAGAAGTTAAATCTTCAACACTACTAGCTGATGATATCCTCTGTCTGCTACTGCTGTCTTCAAGTTGAGGATCAGATATAACATCTGATGAAGGAAAATGTGGTATTCTGCCTTCACCACTCGACACCACCTCATTAACTACAGATGATGAACTACCAAATGTGTCTAGTACCAGATTGTGTTTTTGATGAGGGTATACCAACTTCACCCTCAGGGTTACTTATTTCACTTCTCAGTCTTGGTCGAATTCTCTGGTGGTTTCTTCTCTCACATGTCATTGGGTAGCTCCTATTTCTTCTTCAAGGTTGACATCTTGTCTTTAGTGTTGTAAATAGCTTTTCTCTTCCCAAGTTACTCTAGAGGGTGTGGTTGTCTTCTTTTCTGATGTTGAAGTTAATAGTGATTTTATTCTAACAGGTTTTCTTTCAACTACTATTGCTTCTTCTTCAATGTCCTCCCCCCCCCCCTCATCTTCATTCTCTCCTTCAACTTCTCCTCCTCCTCCTTCATCATCTCTTTCTTCATCCTCCTCTCCTTCTTTTTCTCCTACTTCCTCTACATCTTCATCACCATCTTCCTCCTCCTCTTCTTTTTCCTCTACCTCTTCCTCTTCCTCTTCCTTTTCCTCTTCCTCTTCCTCTGAGTTTGTATTTTTTTAGCTCGCTCTTCTAGCTTGATTCCAAATGAAGAAAGAATAGCATGTTGACTTACAGTCAGTCTAAGACTGCCATGAAGTAATTGACTTGTCAAATCTTAGCATCTTAAGGTGTAGTGGGTGCTTTTTTCTGATAAAGAGGCGAGGTCATGATCATTTTACTTCATTCATTAGATAGTACATAAATCACAGATATTGTCCATTCATCAATCTGTCTATCCATTAATCCATGTATTTATCTATCCATCTTCCATTTATGTAATGATTACTTTCTTGTCTTATAGTTCCAATATCAGTAAACTTGACAAATTGTACAATTGAAATGTCTGACTCAATTTCAAAGCTGATCAAAATACAAATTCTTTGCATATAACATTTAAGGTATGTAGACAAGATTATTGTGAGCCTAATTAGGAACACCATTGATGTTTTTATGTAAACGAGCTTGTTTTATATGGTTACACAATTTGTATAAAAATTTACATTGTAAACTTTAGACCTTTTAAGTTATAACGTATATAAAGAAGAGAGCTGTATTCATATCAAAAATGTTGTTTGTTCTACTACTTATGATTGTACCTAATCTTCCATTAACAAGTAAGTCCTGTCTAGTTGTATACCAATAATATAATGATGTCACCACTAGACTCAACAGTGACTTCATTGATATGTCCACCTCCTCAACAATGTTACAATGATAGTCATCTCATTCTCTCATGTGAAACAGAGAAAGCTGTTTTAGTTTGGAAAATTATCCAGGAATCAATTGAAATTGTCTATTATTATCATGATCCTGTAGGTAGCACTCATACTAAGGGGAATTTTGAAACAAGTCATGATCAAAAAACCCCAGCAAAGTCTACAATGAAAGTCACACCAACTACTTCAATGCAGGGTCTACAAATTGATTGTATTGATGGTATTGATGAGGATAAGAGATCCTGTATTCTTGAAGTTATTGGTAAGTGAAGAAAATTATGAAATTTTAAAACCTCTATTCAATTATAAAACATTACAGAGTACCCTGGCTCACCTGTTAATCTCACTATTACACATATTTCTGATAATGTAGCAGTGCAATGGACTCCACCAGTACAAACTGGTGGTCCTAATATTACTGTACATTATATAGTTAATATTAGTTCAGAGAATGACACTAATTTCATTTGTCCTGATGATCAATGTAATGTGACATTAAACAAAACTACAATCACTGGCTTACAGACTGGTATACAATATAACATTACTGTGTCTGCTGTTAACTGTATTGGTACAGGACCACCAAGTTCATCAATACAAGTAACACCAGGTATGTGATACAGACAGCATCACATACACTATAAAGTTTAATAAACAAGACACTGGTTCAATTAAATGTACAATATTGTATTACATCATTGAATAGAAGATCATATCTTTTAGGGAAATCTCCTCTTCTAATTTTACAACCCTCTTTCAAAGCAGTTAACTTTACTATTGTTAAGTTGTATTGGTCAATTATCAATGGGTCCATTGAGAAAGTTAAGAACTTTAATGTCAACTTGTTTGAAGCATTGAACACATCTAATGTAAGAGAGTTTATTACAGAGAATACCAGTCTTGAAGTAACAGATTTAAAAAAGAAAGTAGAATACTCCTTTTCTGTTCAAGCAAGAGATTTTAATGAGAGAGTGGGTGTGTTTTCTACTCCTGTCAACTTCACATTAGATGGTACATAAATCAGAAATATTGTCAATTCATCAATCTGTCTGTCCATTAATTTATCTGTCTATCTATCCATTAATCCCCATGTATCTATCCATTTTCCATTTATGCGATGACTACATTCTTGTCTTATAGTTCCAATATCAGTAAACTTGACAAATTGTACAATTGAAATGTCTGACTCAAATTTCAGAGCTGATCAAAATACAATTTCTTTGCATATAACATTTAAGGTAAGCAGACAAGATTATTGTGACCTAATTAGAAACACCATTCATCCTATATACACATTGATGTTATTATGTAAACTAGCCTGTTTTATATGCATCATTTCATAAATTGACATTCATCAATTGAGAGGACATGTTTCTATGGTAACTAAACACACTTTCTCTGACCTAACTATCAATAGTTGTAAAAGCACAAACACTTTAATTTATGATGTCATCATTGTAGTGGAAGTTCATGAACTTAAAGACATTATGTCTCCAATAGATATGTAGAGCAAATGAACTAAAATTAAGATGTACTCATCTTACATATTAAATGATGTTCATAGGTTACTGTTTAAGTCAGTATAGAATTGAACTTTGGTATAGTCATTACCATTGATCTGCATGTAACATTAGAATGACATAAAAATAAACCACCTGCATTTCATAGAAATGCTTTGTGGACATACGAGCTCCTCCATTTTACTTAATCCATATACCACATGAGTCAACAATGGCTCATAAAGTCTTTGAAGTTGCTCAAAACTCTACTCTAAATCAATATGTGATATGAGGCAGTGCTAGTTAGTAAACATTGTCTGTGCCTCTATATGAATTATCATTATCACATCTAACACATGTTATAACAACCATTTTGCTTTTTTCACTATCTTAATATGTGCTGAGGTCATAGTATACCCCATCCACATCCACATTCCTACTGTATGAGTCCTATATGTGCCTGTTCCCAGACCCTTCCTCTCTTAGTGAAGGGTCAACAATACCATGAAATCAACTAATTACAACTGCAAACACACATAGCAACCAATGAATATTATTACTCTTGCCATGATCACTTTTAATTAAGTGTAACTGATGAGTTGAGTAAACATATTAAAACAACTCCATAAGTTATGACAACTGTCCTGTTTTCAGACTTAACAAAAATTCAGTCATTTATAACAACAACTGTACAATTAAAATAATGTTAGGACAATTTTACAATTATATTCTTGTTTAGTACTTTAAGTGTGGCAGACCTCCAATCATTGGATATTTGATACATCATAATGGCACAGAGTCTGGCAACACAACTTCCATTTTTCATAATACTACAAATACTACAGTGGATTACAAAACTATCATTCCTAGTCAATGTATCAATGGAACATATTTGTTGGTATCTGTGGCAGCTGTCAATGACTTAGGTACTGGTGATTGGGCAACAACCAGTGCTAAACTAACATTCTGTAGCCACTTTATTACGTGTAAGAATGATATAATAACAAAGTTACTATTAATAACATTTTGTGCTATTTATAGCTTCAGTTCCAATCACTTCAACAACTGCTGCTATCATTATGGAAACGCTAACATTTTCTAGTACAAAGTCCAATTCTCAGGAACCAATTGCTACTATAGACATTATGAATAGACCAACTTCTACACTTAGACCTACTCCGTCATCACAACATTATAATAGTTTGTTAAGCAGTACCTATTATATCTATAATAATTATTCTTTTTCTATACAGATTCATTCCAAACATCACCCCATACATTCCCGTCTGTAATTTTATTGATAACATTACCACTCTCGGTACTTTTACTGATAATTTTATGCTTTATCATCTGTTTGATCTGTATTGTAATATGTAAGAAACACGAGTTCACAGATCAAGGTATCTCTCTCTTTCTCCTATAATTTGATGACTATAGTCCTTTAGCCTCTCTTATCTATAGTAATCCCAGCTATGTTAGTGTAACTGTACCAAGAGTAATTCAAGTGAGACCTCCTTCAGTAATTTATGATGAAATCAGGCCAACACTAAGAGAAACACAAGAGGAACAAGGAGGAGGTACTAGTATTACTGTTGAAGAGAACACTGCCTATTCTTATATTAACACTCACTGATGACAATATTAATAATGTGTGATGCATTATTACCAATCTTTATAACTTGAGTCTACTAGTTGTTTGTGAAAATGCATTTTATTTAACGTTAACAAATATATATAATATAGTAACTATAAAAATTAGTATGTCATTTTAACAACTAATTTGTACCTGACATGCATGGATTATGGAATCTAGAAATTATATGACTTACTCACTGTATAATTTGTTGGGAATGTAATAGTACAACATACCAACAAATTAGACAGTGAGATATTCACAGGAATTCTATATTCCATAGTAGTTCAACCATGTCAGATGCAAATTAGTTGTTGAAATGACATATTAAATTTTACAGTGTGGTTTTCAAGCCAAAATACAATATATTTGTAAAACTACAGTTATCAATTACTGTACAGAGTGAGGAGGAAGTGCTTATTTCATAATTACTGTAAGGAGTGAAAAGGAAGTGCTTATTTCATAATTACTGTAAGAAGTGAGAAGGAAGTGCTTATTTCATAATTACTGTAAGGAGTGAAAAGGAAGTGCTTATTTCATAATTACTGTAAGAAGTGAGAAGGAAGTGCTTATTTCATAATTACTGTAAGGAGTGAGGAGGAAGTGCTTATTTCATAATTACTGTAAGGAGTGAGGAGGAAGTGCTTATTTCATAATTACTGTAAGGAGTGAAAAGGAAGTGCTTATTTCATAATTACTGTAAGAAGTGAGAAGGAAGTGCTTATTTCATAATTACTGTAAGCTTAACTTTAATCTTACCAGGCATACCAGAAGGAAACCTACAGGGATAGTATACTAATTACGTACACACATATAACATTTCTGTCATTGTCTATGTTAAAGATCTGGCATATTTACTTCAGCAATTGTTTGTATAATAATGGCTTTGAGTTATTCTATAATAATAGTCAATCACAGAGAATATTACAACAGCATGGTTAAATACAATTATATATATATATATATATATACATACATACATACATACATACATATATATATATATATATATTCTATTGACTATTACTACATCTTTTGAGAAACCTTATCAGTTGATCTGTACACCAAACTCCAATTAATAATAAAGTCAATAATAAGACCAAATATACGCTTTGTAATGTTTACATCAATAAAATGGCCACAACACATTTACATTGAAGAATGGAAATAAATTGTTCTATGAATTTCAAGTATATTGCCTTTCATCGCATTATTTTGTTGTTGCAAAATCATTGTTATTGATATAAACCTTTTTAATATGTCAATAATACATCTAAGATGTTTAATTAGTAGTGACATCACTCACCTATATTAATAATTATGTGACTTGATTATCAGATTCACTTTTTGTTTGTCTTATAAAATTTACATGAAATTAAATGAATTTACAATCTTTATTATATGTCTTCACCAC
This sequence comes from Xestospongia muta, assembly GCA_963693285.1. Classification (NCBI taxonomy): domain Eukaryota; kingdom Metazoa; phylum Porifera; class Demospongiae; order Haplosclerida; family Petrosiidae; genus Xestospongia; species Xestospongia muta. The sequence continues at coordinate 11,303,618 of OY848918.1, forward strand.
CATACCAAATCTGGTATAAGTTGCATGTATTTCAAGTAAGATTTAGTCAATGTAATAATAGTATTAATAAAACTTGCATGCACAGTTTTATCAGTCTTATTTTATATGTTAATTATTCACTGGAAAGTCGACTATTCAATTTCCCAATTAATTTCCTTATCATCATTTCCTCCTACATTACACATATATATAGTACAACAACAATTGCTCCCAGTACTACAGTGACAACAATAACGAGCCATGATTTGATTTTATCACCTAAAATATAAAATGTGTATGATCAATATGATGTCTACATGAACATATCTTTGACTCCCCCTCCTCCACATGGCATACCAGTAGTAATAGTAGGTACAATAGTAGCATTAGTAGCAGTTAATGATGATAAAGTGGACTGTGTGATAGATAAAGAGAAAGATGTTAATGTGATCTTTTTCATTACATATTACATGTAATGTACATGTTTCCAATCATAGCAATGGTGGAGATTTGTCACCTAAACTGCATAATCTCTATCATTAGTATGATGTCTACATGAACATACAACCATACCAGTTGTAGGTCTAAGGAGTAGTAGTAGTAGTGGAGGAAGGTACAGGAGTAGCAGTTGATGGTAATGAAATGGGTTGTTTGATAGCTAAAAGAGAAAGAGATTAATGTGATCTGTTTCATTTCTTTAACATGTAATATAGATGTTACATATAATATACATGTTACATACAATATACATGTTACATACAATGTACATGTTACATACAATGTATATGTTACGTGTAGTGTACATGTTTTTAAGCAACCAATAATTGCTTATTTAGATGAGAGCTCAAGCAGGTTATAAGAAATGTTTGTAGTGTAATATTGACTCAAGTAATTTATCACTTGTTATTATTGAACTTACAACTAATTTTATTATATCTTGTATCTGATGATAATTGTTTGGCTATTTATTTTGGGTGATTATTTCTTTAATAAAACACTACCACTTCTACATAATCATTTCACACTAGTATTAGTACTAAAATACTTCCTATCATACCTACAACAATAATCTTACAATGGACTATAGTTGAGCAATTAAAGTTGTATTCTGTAGATTTTCACGAATGCATTCATTGTACATGTATTGCTATTATGTCAGCATTGTGGTTCTTAAAATAAAACATGACTTAATTTATAATTAAATGTATTTACAGTTTCATATCTTTTATTATTCCTTCACAAATGATTGGTACTATTAAATAGATATTTATTGAGGCAATGTGGTCACATGCAATTCTTTAAACTTCTTAATTAAACTTTGTTAATGTTTCTATATGTAATGAATATACTACTAACAACTTAACTATACCTGAAACTTTGACAATGCAACTTCGTTTATTTGGTCCTGCTCCATTAAGGCACATAATTTGTATACATCTCTTGATTTGTTCACACTGAAACTCACAATTGATGAATATGTCACATTATTATAAGACACATGAAACCTTTCAAATTCATCACGAGTACACTTATTGTATATACAATTACCTGAGCCTACATGAAAGTCACAATCAATGAACCAATTTGATGTTGTTATGTTCCATGATAATACTACTGTGGAGGTACTACAAAGACACTGTATTAAGTTTCCTACATAAGTCCCATCACAACCCCTCCACAGTTGAAATCTTTCACAATAGCACCAACATAGAGTACAAAGAGACACAGTCCAAGTTATAGTTACACATATATAATAACTTACATGTTGGTTTGAATAGAAAGAGAAGACAGGTAATAAGTAAAACAATTAGAGTTCCATTCGATAATGTAGTAAGATACATGTACATAATTTATATATAATATATTATTAATTATATTTATGTTGTAGATTAGAAAGTCATCAAAAGATGTTCTTAAAACTGCTATCTTAAATAGTTTAATTCTAAGTGAGGAAAAATCTGAGGATGAGGCTCATGACATGGTTGGCTTTTGTAACCCTCGTCTAAGAGTATGATCTTTTGTAGTGTAATATTTCTTTTGTTTTATTATCTATCTATCCATCTATCATTTATCTACCAATCAGTTTAGTCGTCTATCCATCCATCCATCTAGCCATTTATCAATGCATTCATCTATCCATCCATCTATCCACTCATCCATACATCCATCTATTCATCCATACATCCATCTATCCACTCATCCATACATCTATCTATTCATCCATACATCCATTTATTCATCATTTATTTCTTAATTACAATAATTCACTTTTTGTATTTATGTTTAGTTACAGACCATATCTTCAGTCAAATCAGAAGAGAATGTATCATCAATTTATCAACGACGAGAAGTAGATGAACAAATTAAAGTATTAAAAACTGCTTTAGTAACTAAAACAACAGAACTGACTATGTTAGCCGATGAACGTAATGATTTTTTGAGAAAAGGTTGCATTGAATGAGTCAATTATTGCGCGAAATGGAAAAGGAAAAATTAAAATTAGAAGAAGATTTGAAATTATGGAAAGAGAGAGCTGAGGAGAAATTAAAATTAGAAAATGATTTGAAATTATGGAAGAAGAGAGCCAAACAACAAGAAAAAGAGAATGTGCTCGCTATGACTCATAGTAGAATGAGAATAAACGAATTAGAAGTAGAAAATGTCCAATTGAAAGAAGAAAAAGAAAGTGCCTTAGTGTTCATGAAAGAAAGAGAGAAGGCTCATCAAAAGGACATCTTGGCGTCACAAGACATATCATTTTGGGAGGTCAGTTATAAAGACATCACTATCACAGGAAAAGAATTAGGCAGAGGTGCTTTTGCTACAGTGAATGTGGGATATTTTCATGAACAAAAAGTAGCAATGAAAATGCTTCATCCTAATATTTTATCAGATCACTACATTGAGCTGTTACGACATGAAGTTGGTCTGATGGCTAATGTATGTCATCCTTACTTGCTTTTATTTATGGCTGTAATATTTGATTACCCAACAGAGTGTCCCCTAATAATCACAGAGTTGATGACTACGTCATTAAGAAATGCTTTATACAAACCTCCAACTAAACTAGATAACCGTGCCAAACTTTGTGTTATGAATGATGTTGCCTCTGCTCTTCATTATTTACATACACAAAGGGAACCTATACTTCATCGTGACGTCAGCAGTGCCAATGTTCTCTTGGAAGAGCTGTCCAAAACTTGGAGAGGAAAACTTTCTGATTTTGATCCTGCAAATCTTGCACGATTCTCTGTTTCAGCTGCTCCTGGAGCTGAGATATATACTGCTCCAGAAATTCCTAAAGCATCAGTTTTGATTGAAGAGAATGTAACAGAGCAAACACCTTAGATCGATGTCTATAGCTATGGTGTTTTGCTTTGTGAGGTCTTTACTGAGAAGCCTCAACTTCCCACTAGAGATAATTATGGTCCTATGCTTAAAGCTATCGAAGTTAATTGGCCTCTAATGCATCAAGTCATTTTATCGTGTGTACAAGTTGAACCACATAAACGACCAACTATTTCCAATCATAGCAATGGTGGAGATTTGTCACCTAAACTGCGTAATCTCTATCATTGGTATAATGTCTACATGAACATAACCATACCAGTTATAGCAGTAGTAGTAGTAGTGGAGGAAGGTACAGGAATGCCAGTTGATGATAGTGGAATGGATTTTGTGATAGCTAAAAGAGAAAGAGATTAATGTGATTTGCTTCATTTCTTTAACACGTAATATACATGTTACACATAATGTATATGTTTCAAATCATACCAATGGTGGAGATTTGTCACCTAATATACATAATCTCTATGATGGGTAAAATGTCTATTGTCTACATAAACATTCAACAATACCAGTTGTAGCAGTAGTAGTAGTAGTGAAGGAAGGTACAGGAGTAGCAGTTGATGGTAATGAAATGGGTTGTGTGATAGCTAAAAGAGAAAGAGATTAATGTGATCTGTTTCATTTCTTTAACATGTAATATAGATATTATATGTAACGTATGTGTTACATACAATGTACATGTTGCATGTAATGTACATGTTTCTAAGCAACCAATAATTGCTTATTTAGATGAGAGCTCAAGCAGGTTATAAGAAATATTTGTAGTGTAATATTAACTCAAATAATTCATCACTTGTTGTTATTGAACATAGAACTAATTTCATTATATCTTGTATTTGATGATAATTGTTTGGGTACTTATTTTGGGTGATTATTTCTTTAATAAAACACTACCACTTTTACATAATCATTTCACACTAGTATTAGTACTAAAATACTTCCTATCATACCTACAACAATAATTCCTACAATGGACTATAGTCAAGCAATTAAAGTTGTATTCTGTAGATTTTCATGAACACATTGTACATGTATTGCTATTATGTCAGCATTGTGGTTCTTAAGATAAAACATGACTTAATTTATAATTAAATGTATTTACAGTTTCATATGTTGTAGTATTCCTTCACAAATGACTGGTACTATTAAAGAGATATTGAGGCATTAATTTGTTGTCACATACAATTCTTCAAACTTCTTAATTAAACTATGTTAATGTTTCTATATGTAATGAATATAATATTGACAGCTTAACTATACCTGGATCTTTGAGGCACATAATGTGTACATCTCTTGTATTGTTCACACTGAAACTCACAATTGATGAGTATGTCATATTATTATAAGACACTTGAAAACTTTCAGATTCATCACCAGTACACTTATTGTATATACAATTATCTGAGCCTACATGAAAGTCACAAACAATGAACCAATTTGATGTTGTTATGTTCCATGATAATACTACTGTGGAGGTACTACAAAGACACTGTATTAAGTTTCCTACATATGTCCCATCACAACCCCTCCACAGTTGAAATCTTTCACGGTAGCACCAACATAGAGTATAAAGAGACACAGTCCAAGTTATAGCTACACATATATAACTTACATGTTGCTTTGAACATAAAGAGAAGACAGGTAATAAGCAAAACTACTAGTGCTACTTTCTTTATAAGGTCCTACTCCACATAATTTGTAAATCTCCTGTTTTGTTCACACAAAAACTTACAATAGATGTGTATGACATAAATAATTATTATAAGACACTTGAAAGATGTAACACTAATAATGTAAGTTTGACTTACCAATAGTTATAACCTAAATATATATATACTCTTTTTAATGTTCATACAAATGAAATGGCCACAGCACATTTTACATTGAAGAATGGAAATAAATTGTTCTATGAATTCCAAGTGCGTTGTCTTTCAGTACAAAATTTTGCTTTTGCAAAATTATTGTTTTTGATATAAACTTTTTCAATTGGTCAATATAAATTTAATATAAATTAATAAATATAAATTTGCTACTTTATTAAAATGTTCACCACCAAATCTTTCCTCCTACATTACACACATATATTTTGTATAATATAATTTACATATTTTGTAAATTGTATATAGTCAATTATTCACTGGAAAGTCAACTATTTCATTTAACAATTTCTTTTTATCTTCCAAAATATCCAAGCAATCAGTGGAAGCATCACATAAGACACTACTCCTAGTAGAGGTACCCCTAGTCCTAGTACAAGTCCTACAATGAGGCTTACATTAGCTATGAAACCAATGTCAAAGTTAAAGTCATCTAATATATAAACCTACATCTTCCTCCTCCTCCATTACTATCATCATCACTACTCTTACATTGAGAAATGGGCACAACAACTATTAGTTCTATAACATAAAAAAGCAATTATATCACATGCACACACACATATTCACAAACTCTACCTGCTGGTATCCCTTGACCAAAGATATTAACTGGTATAACACTAATAATGTAAGTTTGACTTGCATTAGCTTCAGTAGTTGTCCAAGTAATGTCATCTACTCTATGATAAGTGATATCTCCAGTTAAATTATGAGAGAGGTTATAATATTGAACTGGAGATCGTTCTATTTTGTCTTGTTCATCCAGATCCTGCATATATACAATATAACCATAACAACATTAACAATAACATCATTGTAGTTTACTTGTATTGTAATTGTAATATTAGCATAACAATCACTTCCAGTTCTATTTGTGGCATTTGAAGTATTTATTGACAGCTTTATTCTTGCTGGACCTATATAACACACAGTAATGTCATTTAAGTGTTTCTAACTTGTAGTCTTACTTAATGTAAAGTCAGAACTCTTAACACTCTGGTTTCCTATCCTGTCTACACTGTCAATACCACTAACAGTGTAACTATATACAGCAGTAGTATTAACAAAAATACTAGCATTAAGAAACAATGAAGACAAACTAGTTTTAATATTGTAGACCTCATTTGTATTATTTGTAACATTAACTTGATATACATCAGCACATGTCACATTGTCCCAACTAAGTATGACTTGAGACTCATTGTTGAAGGTTATATTGAGGTTGGTAGGTTTCTCTAGAGGTCCTACAATATGACATGACAATATAAAATAGTTGTTGTAGTATAATAAACTAGATACTACCTATTTACATACATAAATACCACATATTCGTATAGTATTGAATTGTTTACTATTTTCAGTTCCAATGTCTTTCGATGTCATTGTTTGCACATATAATGAGATTTTTTACTTTGTGAAGCTTTTGTTATCAAAACAATCTCTGTGTACCGGTATTTTGTTTTTATCAATACTATTGTTCTCTAGTAGTTATCAATCAGTACATTGCTGCTAATTAGTCATTGTTAATGAAAAGGCTATTTAATTTGTCAATGTAGCTTTTCTTTACTATAAGCAGACAAACATGAATGCATAGTTATCAACCTGGAGATCTCACAATGCAACTTTATAGTTATCAATACAGCTTATTTTATATTGCTCTCTAAAATTTATATATATACATATATACATACATACATACATATATATATATATATATATATATATATATATATATATATATATATAGTAAGTACCTGGATCTTTGACAGTACAGTTTTTGGAACCTGGATTCAATCCATTACTGCATTTGATGCGTAAAGCTGCTGTTTCATTCACTGTAAATGTCAAATTTGATGAGTTCACCATATTATCATAGGTAGCTTGAAACCCTCCTTTAATTTCATAGTTGTCATCTCCAATAAATTCAAACCGTTCTATTCTTATGCCATTAAATGTCGTTATATCCCAGTTTAATTGTGGTGTGGAGGTCTCACAATAGCACTGTACCAGGTTTCCTACACATGTTCCATTACAAGCCCCATTACAGTTAAAATCCTCTACAACAGCACCTATACAGAGTACAGAAGAACACATTAAAAGATTTTAACTTGACAAAGCTTACATGTTGGTTTGAGTAGACAGATAAGACAGGTAATAAGTAGGACAATTAGAGCTTCAACTATCTGGAGAAAGTAGACAGAAGGGGATGAATGAACTTATATATAAATATCACTTACTGTAGCAGCCATAAACTCTAGCTTTAAACTTGATATAGTCTGAAACAAAAGATACAAGTGAATAAAACAAATCTTTTACATTTCCTTATATCTTTATGTTTAATAATATTCAATGTTTTGTTTTCAACCTACAACTCCATGGTTACAAGTATATTCGTGTCATGTGCTCACAATATTATTATTCCTAGTTCATGTATACAATCACTTAAATCAATACACAATTGATACTATAGACTTCAGTTGTGTTACTTATAATATCAATTTGATATTTAATGGAACATGTCTCGTAGTCCCAAATTAGATTAAAATTGAAATTAAAACTCATTGAATGTTGCTTTGTCATCAAAATACAGTGGTTTGGATTTTTACTTTGTAATGTTGGTAACTTGATCGTACTCCACCATTAATGTACTTGATATGTAAATCTCCTGTCTCATTCACTGTCTATGTTAAATTTGATGAATTCAGCATATTATCATAGGCAGATAGAAGCACCTTGACCTTCTTTAATTACATAGTTGTTGAGAGCATAATAAATTTAAACTGGCAAAACTGCTGTACACTCATTTTTGTAAAACATTTAATTTACAGGCTACTACACTTTGATAGAAATCAATAACCCACTTTCATGAATTATGAAGGCTTAGGCTAGCTTACATTTTCATGAAGTGAAACATCTGAGTTTAAAATAGCAATTGTTATAAAAGAAATCAACAGAGACAACCGAAAACATATAGTCCTAGTGTTCAAGGACAGTGGTGTGTTAAAAGTTATAGCAAATTTACTTTAGGAAGAGGGGAGACAAAAGGCCCCAAAACTATCGAATGACTGTGATTTATGTACCATCTGATATGAAGTCTCCTTGTCCCATTTCTCTCTACTCCATATTGGTACAAAATCAACGTCAATGTTATGGAGCAGAGATCAGTATTAAAATATACTGATCTTGGACTGTTCCATTGGACTTGACGAGTGACGACTGGCATACAGCAGCTCAGGCTCGCCCATAATACCCTTTATTTAGCCTAGTATAACAACTAATGTTATTATTGTATGATGGGTGGAGCATAGACTACTATAAAAGGAGCTCCAATTACACAATTTGTATTATAATTTGCATTGTAAACTTTAGACCTTTTAACTTATAACGTTTAACGAAGAAGAGCTATACTTATATCAAAAATGTTGTTTGTTCTACTACTTATGATTGTATCTATTCTTCCATTAACAAGTAAGTGCTGTCTAGTTGTATACTAATAATATAATGATGTCACCACTAGACTCAACAGTGACTTCATTGATATGTCCACCCTCTCAACAATGTTACAATGAAAGTCAACTCATTCTCTCATGTGAAACAGAGGGAGTTGTTTTAGCTTGGAGAATTAAGCAGCATTCATTTAAAATTGTCTATAGTTATGACTATGATGTTGGTAGTACTTATACAGCTGGGAACATTCAAACAAGCCTTGATCAACGACAACCAGCAAAGTCCACAATGAAAGTCACGCCAACTACTTCAATGCAGGGTCTACAAATTGATTGTAAAGATGTTTATGGAAATAAGAGATCCTGTATTCTTAAAGTTATTGGTAAGTAAAGAAAATATGAAATTTTAAAATCTCTATTCAATTATAAAACATTACAGAGTACCCTGGCCAACCTGTTAATCTCACTATTACACATATCTCTGATAATGTAGCAGTGCAATGGACTCCACTAGTACAATCTGGTGGTCCTAATATTACTGTACACTATATAGTTAATATTAGTTCAGAGAATGACACTAATTTCATTTGTTCTAATGATCAGTGTAATGTAACATTAAACAAAACCACAATTACTGGCTTACAGACTGGTATACAATATAACATTACTGTGTCTGCTGTTAACTGTATTGGTACAGGACCACCAAGTTCATCAATACAAGTAACACCAGGTATGTGATATAGACAGCACCACATACACTATAAAGTTTAATAAACAATACACAGGTTCAATTAAATGTACAATATTGTATTACATCATTGAATAGAAGATCATATCTTTTAGGGAAATCTCCTATTCTAATTTTACAACCCTCCTTCAAAGCAGTTGACTTTACTATTGTTAAGTTGTATTGGTCAATTATCAATGGGTCCATTAAGAAAGTTAAGAACTTTAATGTCAACTTGTTTGAAGCATTGAACACATCTAATGTAAAAGAGTTTACTACTGAGAATACCAGTCTTGAAGTAACAGATTTAAAAAAGAAAGTAGAATACTCTTTTTCTGTTCAAGCAAGAGATATTAATGAGAGAGTGGGTGTGTTTTCTACTCCTGTCAACTTCACATTAGATGGTATATAAATCACAGATATTGTCCATTCATCAATCTGTCTGTCCATTAATCTATCTGTCTATCTATCCATTAATCCATGTATCTATCCATATTCCATTTATGTAATGATTACTTTCTTGTCTTATAGTTCCAATATCAGTAAACTTGACAAATTGTACAATTGAAATGTCTTACTCAAATTTCAAAGTTGATCAAAATACAAATTCTTTGCATATAATTTTTAAGGTATGCAGACAAGATTATTGTGACCTAATTAGGAACACCATTCATCCTATATACACATTGATGTTCTTATGTAAACTAGCCTGTTTTATATGTTTACTCAGTGCATCAATTCATAAATTGATATCCATCAATTGAGAGGATATATTTCTATGGTAACTAAGCATACTTTCTCTGACCTAACTATCAATAGTTGTAAAAACACAATCTCTTTAATTTATGATGTCATTGTTATAGTGTAAGTTCATGAACTTAAAGACATTATGTCTCCAATAGACATGCAGTACAAGTGAGCTAAAAATTAAGATGTACTCATCTAATATATTAAATGATGTTCATAGACTACTGTTTAAATCAGTATAGAATTGAACTTTGGTATAGTCAGTACCATTGATCTGCATGTAACATTATAATGACATAAAAATAAAGCACCTGCATTTCATATGAAGTATGTTTAGCAAAAATAATATCATAGAAATACCTTGTGGACTTATGAGCTCCTCTATTTTACTTAATCCATATACCACATGAGTCAACAATGGCTCATAAAGTCTTTGAAGTTACTTGAAACTCTACTCTAAATCAATATGTGATATGAGGCAGTGCTAGTTAGTAAAAATTGTCTGTGCCTCTATATGAATTATCATTATCACATCTAACACATGTTATAACAACCATTTTGCTTTTTTCACTATCTTAATAAGTGCTGAGGTCATAGTATACCCAATTAACATCCACATTCCTACTGTATGATTCCTATATGTGCCTGTTCCCAGACCCTTCCTCTCTTAGTGAAGGATCAACAATATCATGAAATCAACTAATTACAACTACAGACACACATAGCAACCAATGAATATTATTACTTTACCATAATCACTTTGAATTAAGTGTAACTGATGAGTTGAGTAAACATCTTAAAACAACTCCATAAGTTATGACAACTGTCCTGTTTTCAGACTTAACAAAAATTCAGTCATTTATAACAACAACTGTACAATTAAAATAATGTTAGGACAATTTTACAATTATATTCTTGTTTAGTACTTTAAGTGTGGCAGACCTCCAATCATTGGATATTTGATACATCATAATGGCACAGAGTCTGGCAACACAACTTCCATTTTTCATAATACTACAAATACTACAGTGGATTACAAAACTGTCATTCCTAGTCAATGTATCAATGGAGCATATTTGTTGGTATCTGTGGCAGCTGTCAATGACTTAGGTACTGGTGATTGGGCAACAACCAGTGCTAAAATAACATTCTGTAGTGACTTTATTACATGTAAGAATGATATAATAACAAAGTTACTATTAATAACATTTTGTGCTATTTATAGCTTCAGTTCCAGTCACTTCAACAACTGCTGCTATCATTATGAAAACACTAACATTTTCTAGTACAAAGTCCAATTCTTAGGAACCAATTGCTACTATAGACATTATGAATAGACCAACTTCTACACTTAGATCTACTCCATCATCACAACATTATAATAGTTTGTTAAGCAGTACCTATTACATTTATAATAATTATTTTTTTTATATACAGATTCATTCCAAACAGCACCCCATACATTCCTGTCTGTAATTTTATTGATAACATTACCACTCTCGGTACTTTTACTGATTATTTTATGTTTTATCATCTGTTTGATCTGTATTGTAATATGTAAGAAACATGAGTTCACAGATCAAGGTATCTCTCCCTCTTTTTCTCCTATAATTTAATGACTATAGTCCTTTAGCCTCTCTTATCTATAGTAATCCCAGCTATGTTAGTGTAACTGTACCAAGAGTAATTCAAGTGAGACCTCCTTCAGTAATTTATGATGAAATCAGGCCAACACTAAGAGAAACACAAGAGGAACAAGGAGGAGGTACTAGTATTACTATTGAAGAGAACACTGCCTATTCTTATATTAACACTCACTGATCACATTATTAATAATGTGTGATGCATTATTACCAATCTTTATAACTTTATTATTACTAGTTGTTTGTGAAATGTGTTACATAAAATTTAGCATGTGTGTAAATTATAGTAACGAGTATTATTATTGTTGCTATGGAACCAGTGATAATACTCGTTACTATATTATATATATACATAGTTAATGACTGGATTAGCTCAAAACTCTCAAATGAACCTTTATTAGTTATACAAGTACATTGCAATAGCTATTTAATCTATTATAATTAATCTTATACAAGCTCATTCCTGTCTCTAATTCTGTTGGTAACATTGCTCCCCTCTATATTTTATCATTTGTTTGATTTGTATTGTAATATATACTAACATGAGTTCACAAAGCAAGATGACTCCCTCTCCTATAATTTGAGGTGTATAGATAGCCCTTTAGCCATTGATATGAGTAGATAAGGATGAGATATTAGTATTACTGTTGAAGAGAACACTCCCAATTATTATATTAACATTTACTTGTCAATAAATTGTCAATAATAATAACATGCGGTGTATTACTACCAATCTTTATAGCTTTATTATTACTTCTAGTGTGTAAAAATATTTTTATATAAAAGTCATTACAGTTATTATATATACGGTTAGTACAATATTTCTACAATTATCTAAGCTTGTAATCAACAAAGCAATTTGATGTTGTTATGTTCCATGATAATACTGCTGTGGAAGTATTACAAAGACACTGTATCAAGTTTCCTACATATGCCCCTCCCCCTCCACTGTTGAAGTCATTCACAATAAACTTGATATAGTGTAAAACAAAAGGCACAAGTGAATAAAACAAATCTTTAATATTTCCTAATATCTTTGCATTTAACAATATTCCATGTTTTGTTCTTGCAACAACTCAATAATTACAAGTATATTCATTATATGTGCTCAACATAACACATCAATCCATGTACTTGCAGTATACAATCACTCACTTAGCACGTTTTCATTGTACTATAGGACACATCTCTGATTACCATTTTATTAATGAACTGGTGCCTTAATTAATTGATTAATTAAGAATGTCATCAATCACTTATGTAATTCAATTATCATTGTTTTGTCAGCTTTATAAAATTTACATAAATTATAATCTTCACTGATGTTAATGTGCATTATAGGTATAATAAGATTTAATCTAATATTAACTATAATTATAATACACACAACATAAAACAGACTAAATCTATGTATGTAAGTCTATATTAATTGGTTCTATTCACTAAAAGTCAACTAATTTTATTTTCAATGGAAATTTATTGTTATCGCCATTGTCTTGAAGGTTCCTCCTAAATTATATATCTAAACAGTACAGCAAAACACCCTGCTCCCAGCACTACACTGACAACAATGATCCATGATGTGATTTTATCACCTAAAATATATAATGTATGTGATCAGTATGATGTCTACATGAACATACCTTTGAGTCCTCCCCCTCCACTTGGGGTATTAGTAGGTGATGGCACTAAAGTAGATTGTGCGATAGATAAAAGAGAAAGATGGTGATGTGATTTTTTCATTACTTTGAACACACTTTCATACATACATTGTACATGTTACATACATTGTATATGTTACATACAATGTACATGTTACATATACAATGTACATGTTACATACATTGTACATGTTACATACAATGTATGTGTTACATACAATGTACATGTTTCCAATCATAGCAATGGAGGAGATTTGTCACCTAAGCTGCATAAACTCTATCATTGCTATAATATCTAAATGAACATATAATCATACCAGTTGTAGGAGTAGTAGTAGTAGTGGAGGAAGGTACAGGAGTAGCAGTTGATGGTAATGGAATGGGTTGTGTGACAGCTATATGAGAAAGGTATTGAGATTTTTTTACATCACTTTGAACATACTTTCATACATATAATGTACATGTTACATATAATGTACATGTTACATATAATGTACATGTTACATATAATGTACATGTTACATATAATGTACATGATACATATAATGTACATGTTACATATAATGTACATGATACATATAATGTACATGTTACATACAATGTACATGTTACATATAATGTACATGTTACATATAATGTACATGTTACATATAATGTACATGTTACATAACTGCTTGGGTACTTATTTTGGGTGATTCTTTCTTTAATAAACCACTACCTCTCCTACATAATCATTTCACACTAGTATTAGTACTAAAATACTTCCTACAACAATAATCCTACAATGGACTCTAGTCGAGCAATTAAAGTTGTATTCTGTAAATTTTCATGAATGCATTGTACATGTATTGCTATTATGTCAGCATTGTGGTTCTTAAGATAAAACATGACTTACTTTATAATTAAATGTATTTATAGTTTCATATGTTGTATTATTCCTTCATAAATGACTGGTACTATTTCAAAGCTAATCATTGAGGCATCAATTTGTGGTCACACCTTCAAACTTTTAATTAAACTTTGTCAATGTTTCTATATGTAATGAATATACTACTGACAGCTTAACTATACCTGAAACTTTGATAGTGCAACTTTCAATATAAGGGCCTTCTCCAATATTAGGTCCTGCTCCATTAATGCACATAATTTGTAAATCTTCTGGTTTGCTCGCATTGAAACTTAAAATAGATGTGTACGACATAAACGTATTATTATAAGACACTTGAAAGCTTTTAAATTCATCAATATTTGTACAGGTTTTACTATTGTATGAGCATTTGTTGCAGTTATTCGAGACTGCAGTAAAGCGCCAATCAATGTGGCAATTTGATGTTGTTATGTTCCATGATAACGCTGGTGTGGAAGTATTACAAAGACACTGTACCAAGTTTCCTACATATATCCCATTACAAGCCCCTCCACAGTTGAAGTCATTCACAATAGCACCTACATAGAGTACAGAGAGACACAGTCCAAGTTATAGCTACACATATATAACTTACATGTTGGTTTGAATAGAAAGAGAAGACAGGTAATAAGTAAAACAATAAGAGTTCTATTTTTCTAGAGAAAGTACAAAGAAAGTATGCATATGAATGAAATTCTATATAGTTATTACTTACTGTAGCATCCATTGAACTTTAGCTTTAAACTTGATATAGTGTGAAACAAAAGGCACAAGTGAATAAAACAAATCTTTCATATTTCTTTATAAGTATTTTGCTCAACAATATTCAATGTTTTGTTTTCATACAACAACACCATGGTTACAAGTATATTCATGACAAGTGCTCTACATAACACATCATTCTGTGTACTAGCAGTTTATAATCACTCAATTATCAAGTCATCATCATACTATAGGACACATACATTAGCTCAATTTTTATTTTGTTCTGTAGTCTATAAAACCAATCACCTTAATATAGTCTTTGATTGTTTATAATTTTCATTTTATTAATAGACTACTACACCTTCTGTGTTTAATTAGCAATGGCATCAATCAACTATATAATTTAATTATAGTTTTTATCAGCCTTATAAAATTTACATGAATTACAATCTTCACTTATCTGTGATTCACAACATTGCCTAATTAGTTGTGACATTGTCATTATAAATCCAAACTCATAATTAGAAGTTGCATTCATTTTAACAGCAATGTATGTATAGTAAGATCTAATAAATATATTAATACATTCCAATAAGACTAACTAAAACTGTGCATGTAAGTCTATATTAATTGAATGAAGTTCTACGTAGATATTACTTATGAACATTAGCTTTATTGTTGGCATAGTGTGAAACAAAAGGTATAAGTGAATAAAACAAATCTTTTAAGTTTCCTTATATCTTTATGTTTAATAATATTTAATGTTTTGTTTCCATCCTACAACTCCATAGTTACAAGTATATTCATGACATGTGCTCTACATAACACATCATTCTGTGTACTAGCAGTTTATAATCACTCAATTATCAAGTCATCATCATACTATAGGACACATACAGTAACTAATTTATTATTTTGTTACTTTGTCCATATTCTAATTACAACTTTAATATAGTCTCTGATAATTTATAATTTGCATTTAACTAATGAACTTGTTCCTTGATATAGACATCTATGATACATGGTGTTTAATTAGTAATGACATCAATTACCTATATTAATAATTATGTAATTTGATTATCACTTTTTGTTAGCTTTATAAAATTTTCGTGACATGAAATTACAATCTTTCTGTAAATTTTCCAACCATACTCAATCTACATGTATTTCAATGTGTTTATAATAAGATTAATTAATGTTATAATACTATATAAACTTGCATGCATAGTTTTAGTCAGTCTTTAACTCTATGAAACTTCCTTTATATCTTTGGACTTTAACTATATTCAATGTTTGTTTTATACATTTGTATTGTTATATCAATCCACAAAATTCCCAATTAACAATCAGTCAACATTCACTGATGCCGGTCCTATTTTGGTCTTGTTTGAGAAATTTTACTGCCATCCCTACATTTTAGGAATTTTGTAGAATATTCCATTGATTTGTTCAATGCATGTACTGTAGAGTACACTGACACACTCATTAATCCTCACTATTCACTGACAATCCAATAACATATCAGTGGACTACACTAGTGTATGCAGACTGCTGTTCTTTCTAATAGTCTACCTTGACAAAAAATGTTATAATATAATTTTACTAAGTTTGTGTTTGTTTTTGATGATCAGCAGTATTTAGTTGATTCTTGATGGAAATTTTTTAATTTTCGCTCCTCCTCCAATTAAAACATGTAGCATCATTGAAAGTTTCTCTGTTATACATAACTCCTTAGAAAGACAACCACAATTCCAATTCACAAATCATTTTATGACTCAATATGTTAGCAGTATAGCTTAGATTTAGGTGGTATGGCTATAATGTGAGTATAATAATTGAGTTCTATTTGTGACATTACATTTCTTTATTAATAGATTTATCTGACGTATGAAAATGTAATATTGTGTAAACAATAACAATATTTATCACTCTATATTATATTTGTCAAAATTCATAAGTTTGACATCTTATCATAGGCCATTTTTATAAGGCTAACACAATAACAAATTATAATAAATTACATACAATGGAACAATATCTGGATCAATGATCTAACATTAAAAAAATGCATAACAGATCCATGTGTTAGTTAGTTTCTTTACCAGTGCTGGGTATGGAGGGTATCCACGAAATTTAGCCCACACAAGGTCCAATGGTTGAGGTACAGTCATACCATTTGCCAAACCAATTAATTTTTTAATAATTCCTTTGAGACGTCCTTTGTTAAGAACTGCTTCTCTCTTTTTGTAATGAAAGTATCACTATCACTTCCTAAGCTATTCTTCCCCTTTCTTTGTAGACTTAGTGAACTGGCTACAGAAGTTAAATCTTCAACACTACTAGCTGATGATATCCTCTGTCTGCTACTGCTGTCTTCAAGTTCAGGATCAGATATAACATTTGATGAAGGAAAATGTGGTATTCTGCCTTCACCACTCGACACCACCTCATTAACTACAGATGATGAACTACCAAAATGTGTCTAGTACCAGATTGTGTTCTTGATGAGGGTATACCAACTTCACCCTCAGGGTTACTTATTTCACTTCTCAGTCTTGGTCGAATTCTCTGGTGGTTTCTTCTCTCACATGTCATTGGGTAGCTCCTATTTCTTCTCCAAGGTTGACATCTTGTCTTTACTGTTGTAAATAGCTTTTCTCTTCCCAAGTTACTCTAGAGGGTGTGGTTGTCTTCTTTTCTGATGTTGAAGTTAATAGTGATTTTATTCTAAAAGGTTTTCTTTCAACTACTATTGCTTCCTCCTCAATGTCCTCTCCCCCCTCATCTTCATTCTCTCCTTCATCTTCTCCTCCTCCTCTCCTTCTTTTCCTCCTACTTCCTCTACATTTTCATCACCATCCTCCTCCTCCTCTTCTTTTTCCTCTACCTCTTCCCCTACCTCTTCCTTTTCCTCTTCCTCTTCCTTTGAGTTTGTATTTTTTAGCTCGCTCTTCCAGCTTAATTCCAAATGAAGAAAGAATAGCATGTTGACTTACAGTCAGTCTAAGACTGCCATGTAGTAATTGACTTGTCAAATCTTAGCATCTTAAGGTGGAGTGGGTGCTTTTTCTGACGAGGAGGCGAGGTCATGATCATTTTACTTCATTCATTAGATAGTACATAAATCACAGATACTGTCCAATCATCAATCTGTCCATCCATTAATCTATCTGTGTATCTATCCACTAATCCATGTATTTATCTATCCATCTTCCATTTATGTAATGATTACTTTCTTGTCTTATAGTTCCAATATCAGTAAACTTGACAAATTGTACAATTGAAATGTCTGACTCAAATTCAAAGCTGATCAAAATACAAATTCTTTGCATATAACATTTAAGGTATGTAGACAAGATTATTGTGAACCTAATTAGAAGCACCATTCATCCTATATACACATTGATGTTCTTATGTAAACTAGCTTGTTTTATATGTTTACACAATTTGTATAATAATTTACATTGTAAACTTTAGACCTTTTAAGTTATAACGTATACAAAGAAGAGCTGTATTCATATCAAAAATGTTGTTTGTTCTACTACTTATGATTGTATCTATTCTTCCATTAACAAGTAAGTGCTGTCTAGTTGTATTCTAATGATATATAATGATGTCACCACTAGACTCAACAGTGACTTCATTGATATGCCCACCTCCTCAACAATGTTACAATGATAGTCATCTCATTCTCTCATGTGAAACAGAGAAAGCTGTTTTAGTTTGGAAAGTTATCCAGGAATCAGTTGAAATTGTCTATTATTATCATGATCCTGTAGGTAGCACTCATACTAAAGGGAATTTTCAAACAAGTCATGATCAAAAAACCCCAGCAAAGTCTACAATGAAAGTCACACCAACTACTTCAATGCAGGGTCTACAAATTGATTGTATTGATGGTATTGATGCGGATAAGAGATCCTGTATTCTTGAAGTTATTGGTAAGTGAAGAAAATTATGAAATTTTAAAACCTCTATTCAATTATAAAACATTACAGAGTACCCTGGCTCACCTGTTAATCTCACTATTACACATATTTCTGATAATGTAGCAGTGCAATGGACTCCACCAGTACAAACTGGTGGTCCTAATATTACTGTACATTATATAGTTAATATTAGTTCAGAGAATGACACTAATTTCATTTGTCCTGATGATCAATGTAATGTAACATTAAACAAAACTACAATCACTGGCTTACAGACTGGTATACAATATAACATTACCGTGTCTGCTGTTAACTGTATTGGTACAGGACCACCAAGTTCATCAATACAAGTAACACCAGGTATGTGATACAGACAGCATCACATACACTATAAAGTTTAATAAACAAGACGCTGGTTCAATTAAATGTACAATATTGTATTACATCATTGAATAGAAGATCATATCCTTTAGGGAAATCCCCTATACTAATTTTACAACCCTCTTTCA
This sequence comes from Xestospongia muta, assembly GCA_963693285.1. Classification (NCBI taxonomy): domain Eukaryota; kingdom Metazoa; phylum Porifera; class Demospongiae; order Haplosclerida; family Petrosiidae; genus Xestospongia; species Xestospongia muta. Next base: position 11,323,096 of record OY848918.1, read on the forward strand.
AAGCAGTTGACTTTACTATTGTTAAGTTGTATTGGTCAATTATCAATGGGTCCATTAAGAAAGTTAAGAACTTTAATGTCAACTTGTTTGAAGCATTGAACACATCTAATGTAAGAGAGTTTATTACGGAGAATACCAGTCTTGAAGTAACAAATCTAAAAAAGAAACTAGAATACTCCTTTTCTGTTCAAGCAAGAGATATTAATGAGAGAGTGGGTGTGTTTTCTACTCCTGTCAACTTCACATTAGATGGTACATAAATCAGAGATATTGTCAATTCATCAATCTGTCTGTCCATTAATTTATCTGTCTATCTATCCATTAATCCCCATGTATCTATCCATTTTCCATTTATGCGATGACTACATTCTTGTCTTATAGTTCCAATATCAGTAAACTTGACAAATTGTACAATTGAAATGTCTGACTCAAATTTCAGAGCTGATCAAAATACAATTTCTTTGCATATAACATTTAAGGTATGTAGACAAGATTATTGTGACCTAATTAGAAACACCATTCATCCTATATACACATTGATGTTCTTATGTAAACTAGCCTGTTTTATATGTTTACTCAGTGCATCATTTCATAAATTGACATTCATCAATTGAGAGGACATGTTTCTATGGTAACTAAACATACTTTCTCTGACCTAACTATCAATAGTTGTAAAAGCACAAACACTTTAATTTATGATGTCATCATTGTAGTGGAAGTTCATGAACTTAAAGACATTATGTCTCCAATAGATATGTAGAACAAATGAACTAAAATTAAGATGTACTCATCTTACATATTAAATGATGTTCATAGGTTACTGTTTAAGTCAGTATAGAATTGAACTTTGGTAAAGTCTTTGAAGTTGCTTGAAACTCTACTCTAAATCAATATGTGATATGAGGCAGTGCTAGTTAGTAAAAATTGTCTGTGCCTCTATATGAATTATCATTATCACATCTAACACATGTTATAACAACCATTTTGCTTTTTTCACTATCTTAATATGTGCTGAGGTCATAGTATACCCCATCCACATCCACATTCCTACTGTATGAGTCCTATATGTGCCTGTTCCCAGACCCTTCCTCTCTTAGTGAAGGGTCGACAATACCATGAAATCAACTAATTACAACTGCAGACACACATAGCAACCAATGAATATTATTACTCTTGCCATGATCACTTTGAATTAAGTGTAACTGATGAGTTGAGTAAACATATTAAAACAACTCCATAAGTTATGACAACTGTCCTGTTTTCAGACTTAACAAAAATTCAGTCATTTGTAACAACAACTGTACAATTAAAATAATGTTAGGACAATTTTACAATTATATTCTTGTTTAGTACTTTAGGTGTGGCAGACCTCCAATCATTGGATATTTGATACATCATAATGGCACAGAGTCTGGCAACACAACTTCCTTTTTTCATAATACTACAAATACTACAGTGGATTACAAAACTGTCATTCCTAGTCAATGTATCAATGGAGCATATTTGTTGGTATCTGTGGCTGCTGTCAATGACTTAGGTACTGGTGATTGGGCAACAACCAGTGCTAAACTAACATTCTGTAGCCACTTTATTACATGTAAGAATGATATAATAACAAAGTTACTATTAATAACATTTTGTGCTTTTTATAGCTTCAGTTACAGTCACTTCAACATCTCCTGCTATCATTATGGAAACACTAACATTTTCTAGTACAAAGTCCAATTCTCAGGAACCAATTGCTACTATAGACATTATGAATAGACCAACTTCTACACTTAGATCTACTCCGTCATCACAACATTATAATAGTTTGTTAAGCAGTACCTATTGAATCTATAATAATTATTTTTTTTATATACAGATTCATTCCAAACAGCACCCCATACATTCCCGTCTGTAATTTTATTGATAACATTACCACTCTCGGTACTTTTAGTGATTATTTTATGCTTTATCATCTGTTTGATCTGTATTGTAATATGTAAGAAACATGAGTTCACAGATCAAGGTATCTCTCCTCTCTCCTTAATTTGATGACTATAGTCCTTTAGCCACTGATATCTATAGTAATCCCAGCTATGTTAGTGTAACTGTACCAAGAGTAATTCAAGTGAGACCTCCTTCAGTAATTTATGATGAAATCAGACCAACACTAAGAGAAACACAAGAAGAACAAAGAGGAGGTACTAGTATTACTGTTGAAGAGAACACTGCCTATTCTCATATTAACATTAACATCAATATTAATAATGTGTGATGTATTATTACCAATCTTTATAACTTGAGTCTACTAGTTGTTTGTGAAAATCCATTTTATTTAACGTTTAAGAAATATATATAATATAGTAACTATAAAAATTAGTATGTCATTTTAACAACTAATTTGTACCTGACATGCATGGAATCTAGAATTTATATGGCTTACTCACTGTATAATTTGTTGGTAATGTAATAGTACAACATACCAACAAATTAGACAGTGAGATATTCACAAGACTTCTATATTTCATAGTAGTTCAACCATGTCAGGTGCAAATTAGTTGTTAAAATGACATATTAAATTTTACAGTGTGGTTTTCAAGCCAAAACTACAATATATTTGTAAAACTACAGTTATCAATTACTGTACAGAGTGAGGAGGAAGTGCTTATTTCATAATTACTGTAAGGAGTGAGGAGGAAGTGCTTATTTCATAATTACTGTAAGGAGTGAGGAGGAAGTGCTTATTTCATAATTATTGTAAGCTTAACTTTAATCTTACCAGACATACCAGAAGGAAACATACAGGGATGGTATACTAATTACATGCACGCATATAACATTTCTGTCATTGTCTATGTTAAAGATCTGCCATATTTACTTTAGCAATTGCTCCTATGCTCAGCAATATGATATAATATTGACTCTGAGTTATTCTATAATAATAGTCAATCACAGAGAATATTACAACAGCAATACAACAGGTTAAATACAATTATATTAATATATATCTATATCTATCTATCTATCTATCTATCTATCTATACATATATATATATATATATTCTATTGACTATTACTACATCTTTTGAGAAACCTTATCAGTTGATCTGTACACCAAACTCCAATTAATAATAAAGTCAATAATAAGACCAAATATACTCTTTGTAATGTTCATACCAATAAAATGCCCACAACACATTTATATTGAAGAATGGAAATAAATTGTTCTATGAATTCCAAGTACATCGCCTTTCATCCCATTATTTTGTTGTTGCAAAATCATTATTATTGATATAAACCTTTTTGATATATCAATAATACACCTAAGATGTTTAATTAGTAGTGACATGACTCACCTATTTTAATAATTATGTGACTTGATTATCAGATTCACTTTTTGTTTGTCTTATAAAATTTACACGAAATTAAATGAATTTACTATCTTTATTATAAATTTTCACCACCATACCAAATCTGGTATAAGTTGCACGTATTTCAAGTAAGATTTAGTCAATGTAATAAAAGTATTAATAAAACTTGCATGCACAGTTTTATCAGTCTTATTTTATATGTTAATTATTCACTGGAAAGTCGACTATTCAATTTCACAATTAATTTCCTTATCATCATTTCCTCCTACATTACACATATATATAGTACAACAACAATTGCTCCCTGTACTACAGTGACAACAATAATGAGCCATGGTATGATTTTATTACCTAAAATATATAATGTATATGATCAATATGATGTCTACATGAACATATCTTTGACTCCTCCCCCTCCACATGGCATACCAGTAGTAATAGTAGGTACAATATTAGCAATAGTAGCAGTTAATGGTGATAAAGTGGATTGTGTGATAGATAAAGATAAAGATGTTGATGCGATCTTTTTCATTACATATTACATGTAATGTACATGTTTCCAATCATAGCAATGATGGAGATTTGTCACCTAAACTGCATAATCTCTATCATTAGTATGATGTCTACATGAACATACAACCAGGTCTAAGGAGTAGTGGTAGCAGTAGTAGTAGTAGTGGAGGAAGGTACAGGAGTAGCAGTTGATGATAATGGAATGGGTTGTTTGATAGCTAAAAGAGAAAGAGATTAATGTGATCTGTTTCATTTCTTTAACATGTAATATAGATGTTACATATAATATACATGTTACATACAATATACATGTTACATACAATGTACATGTTACATACAATGTATATGTTACGTGTAGTGTACATGTTTCTAAGCAACCAATAATTGCTTATTTAGATGAGAGCTCAAGCAGGTTATAAGAAATGTTTGTATTGTAATATTGACTCAAATAATTCATCACTTGTTATTATTGAACTTACAACTAATTTCATTATATCTTGTATCTGATGATAATTGTTTGGATATTTATTTTGGGTGATTATTTCTTTGATAAACCACTACCACTTCTACATAATCACTTCACTTTAGTATTAGTACTAAAATACTTCCTATCATACCTACAACAATAATCTTACAATGGACTATAGTTGAGCAATTAAAGTTGTATTCTGTAGATTTTCATGAATGCATTGTGCATGTATTGCTATTATGTCAGCATTGTCGTTCTTAAGATAAAACATGACTTAATTTATAATTAAATGTATTTACAGTGTAATATCTTTTATTATTCCTTCACAAATGACTGGTACTATTTAATAGATATTTATTGAGGCAATGTGGTCACATGCAATTCTTCAAACTTCTTAATTAAACTTTGTTAATGTTTCTATATGTAATGAATATACTACTAACAACTTAACTATACCTGAAACTTTGACAATGCAACTTCGTTTATTTGGTCCTGCTCCATTAAGGCACATAATTTGTATACATCTCTTGATTTGTTCACACTGAAACTCACAATTGATGAATATGTCATATTATTATAAGACACATGAAACCTTTCAAATTCATCACCAGTACACTTATTGTATATACAATTATCTGAGCCTACATGAAAGTCACAATCAATGAACCAATTTGATGTTGTTATGTTCCATGATAATACTACTGTGAAGGTACTACAAAGACACTGTATTAAGTTTCCTACATAAGTCCCATTACAACCCCCTCCACAGTTGAAATCTTTCACAATAGCACCAACATAGAGTATAAAGAGACACAGTCCAAGTTATAGTTACACATATATAACTTACATGTTGGTTTGAATAGAAAGAGAAGACAGGTAATAAGTAAAACAATTAGAGTTCCATTCCATAATGTAGTAAGATACATGTACATAATTTACACATAATATATTATCATTTGTGTTTATGTTGTAGATTAGAAAGTCATCGAAAGATGTTCTTAAAACTGCTATCTTAAATAGTTTAATTCTAAGTGAGGAAGAATCTGAGGATGAGGCTCATGACATGGTTGGCTTTTGTAATCCTCGTCTAAGAGTATGATCTTTTGTAGTGTAATATTTCTTTTGTTTTATTATCTATCTATCCATCTATCATTTATCTACCAATCATCAGTTTAGTCGTCTATCCATCCATCCATCTAGCCATTTATCAATGCATTCATCTATCCATCCATCTATCCACTCATCCATACATCCATCTATTCATCCATACATCCATCTATCCACTCATCCATATATCCATCTATTCATCCATGCATCCATTTATTCATCATTTATTTCTTAATTACAATAATTCACTTTTTGTATTTATGTTTAGTTACAGACTATATCTTCAGTCAAATCAGAAGAGAATGTATCATCAATTTATCAACGACGAGAAGTAGACGAACAAATTAAAGTATTAAAAACTGCTTTAGTAACTAAAACAACAGAACTGACTATGTTAGCCGATGAACGTAATGATTTTCGAGAAAAGGTTGCATTGAATGAGTCAATTATTGCTGAAATGGAAAAGGAAAAATTAAAATTAGAAGAAGATTTGAAATTATGGAAAGAGAGAGCTGAGGAGAAATTAAAATTAGAAAATGATTTGAAATTATGGAAGAAGAGAGCCAAACAACAAGAAAAAGAGAATGAGGTCGCTATGACTCATAGTAGAATGAGAATAAACGAATTAGAAGTAGAAAATGTCCAATTGAAAGAAGAAAAAGAAAGTGCCTTAGTGTTCATGAAAGAAAGAGAGAAGGCTCATCAAAAGGACATCTTGGCGTCACAAGACATATCATTTTGGGAAGTCAGTTGTAAAGACATCACTATCACAGGAAAAGAATTAGGCAGAGGTGCTTTTGCTACAGTGAATGTGGGATATTTTCATGAACAAAAAGTAGCAATAAAAATGCTTCATCCTAATATTTTATCAGATCACTACATTGAGCTGTTACGACATGAAGTTGGTCTGATGGCTAATGTATGTCATCCTCACTTGCTTTTATTTATGGCTGTAGTATTTGATCACCCAACAGAGTGTCCCCTAATAATCACAGAGTTGATGACTACGTCATTAAGAAATGCTTTATACAAACCTCCAACTAAACTAGATAACTGTGCCAAACTTTGTGTTATGAATGATGTTGCCTCTGCTCTTCATTATTTACATACACAAAGGGAACCTATACTTCATCGCGACGTCAGCAGTGCCAATGTTCTCTTGGAAGAACTGTCCAAAACTTGGAGAGGAAAACTTTCTGATTTTGGTGCTGCAAATCTTGCACGATTCTCTGTCTCAGCTGCTCCTGGAGCTGAGATATATACTGCTCCAGAAATTCCTAGAGCATCAGTTTTGATTGAAGAGAATGTAACAGAGCAAACACCTTAGGTCGATGTCTATAACTATGGTGTTTTGCTTTGTGAGGTCTTTACTGAGAAGCCTCAACTGCCCACTAGAGATAATTATGGTCCTATGCTTAAAGCTATCGAAGTTAATTGGCCTCTAATGCATCAAGTCATTTTATCGTGTGTACAAGTTGAACCACATAAACGACCAACTATGAAAGAAATCCTAGAAAACTTTCGAGATACTTTTTCTCGTGTTTTGTCATAAAATTATATGAATTGGTATTGCAAATTTTTTGTGTGTTAGCTTTGTATAATTCATATGTTATTTTCATTCTCAAAATGATCTATATATTGTTCAATGGAAATTGCATAACAACTGTTGTATTTTTAGTACTGGAAATGAATGCCCAATTAATGTATTGATTCATATTTTGAACTTAGAACATTTCAGTTCTTTGAATATACTAGTTGTCTCATTCCCAGAGCTGACATGTATAGACATGGAATACTGGAATACTAAATTACACATATATAGGATTTTTGTTATCGACTTATTAAAGATCTAACAAATTTTACTTTATCAATTGTTCATATGTTAAACAGTATGATATAATATTGGCTCTGATTTAATCTATAACAATAATCATTAGAGATTTGATACTGAGAATACTATAACAACATGGTTAAATACAATTATATAAAAATAATGATTTTATATAATTTTATATAATTATAGATGTCTATTGACTATTTTCACATTTTCTGAGTAATCTTCAGTTAATTTATGCACAGAGCTCTAATAATAATCATAATAATAACTAAAAACACTATTAGTATAATAATCTCAATATAATTGCAATTATAAGACCAATGGATCATGGTGGGAAGATATGACCTAAAATATCATATTGATGGTTCTTTTAATAAACATACCAAACTCCAATAATAATTAAAACAATAAAACCAACTATTAGAATAACACTCAGAATAGAAAGACCAATCCAATATGATAAGCAGTTATCATCTAAAATATTCCTCAATGTGATGATGGTGATGGAGGAGGAGGAAGAAGAAGTATATGGGCATTTTATTTGTATGAACATATTTCTGGAGACAGTACAAAGAAGATCAGAATGAAAGAAGTTATATATAAATTATACTTACTGTAGTAGCCATAAATGTTAGCTTTAAACTTGATATAGTATGAAAAAAGCACAAGTGTATAAAACAAATTTTTAATATTTTTTATATCTTGTGTTTAATAATATTCAATGCTTAATTTTCAACCTACAACTCCATGGTTACAAGTATATTCATGTCATGTGATCTATATAACACATCATTCTGTGTACTAGCAGTTTATAATCACTCAATTATCAAGTCATCATCATACTATAGGACACATATGTTAGCTAATTTATTATTTTGTTACATTGTCCATATTCTAATTACAACTTTAATATAGTCTCTGATAATTTATAATATGCATTTAACTAATGAACTTGTTCCTTGATATAGACATCTATGATACATAGTGTTTAATTAGTAATGACATCAATTACCTATATTAATAATTATGTAATTTGATTATCACTTTTTGTTAGCTTTATATAATTTACATAAAAATGAAATTTCAATCTTTCTGTATATTTATCCTACCACACTCAGTTTACATGTACTTCATTGTGTATATAATAAAATTCATTAAATTGTGATAAATACTATATAACTTGCATATACAGTTTTAGTCAGTCTTCTTTTATGTCTTTTAATTCATGACCATTAACATTTACAATATTATTATTCCCTTGTCTTTGATGTTTTCTTTGATAACACCAGACAACAGCAACAACAGCAATAACAACAACAATAACAACAACAACAACAATAATAATAATTGCAATGACAGGTATGAGCCATGGGCGAGATTTGTCACCTAAAATACATAATCTCTATGATTGGTATAATGTCTACATGAACATACAACCATACCAGTTGTAGGAGTAGTATTAGTAGTGGAGGAAGGTATAAGAGTAGCAGTTGATGGTAGTGGAATGGATTGTGTGACAGCTATATGAGAAAGACATTGGTGTGATCTTTTTCATTACATGTTACATGTAATATACATGTTTCCAATCATAACAATGGTGGAGATTTGTCATCTAAATCGCATAATCTCTATCATTGATATGATGTCTACATGAACATAACCATACCAGTTGTAGCAGTAGTAATAATAGTGGAGGAAGGTACAAGAGTGGCAGTTGATGGTAATGTAGTGGGTTGTTTGATAGCTAAAAGAGAAAGAGATTAATGTGATTTGTTTCATTTCTTTAACATGTAATATAGATATTACATACAATGTACATGTTACATACAATGTATATGTTACATGTAATGTACATGTTACATATAATGTACATGTTACATACAAAGTACATGTCACATACAATGTACATGTTACATGTAATGTACATATTACATGTAATTTACATGTTACATATAATGTACATATTTCTAAGCAAACAATAATTAGATAATTGACTGGAACCTCCTACATATTTATTTCACACTAGTATTAGTACTAAAATACTTCCTATCACAACTACAATAATACTCCTATATGGATCGAACAATTAAAGTTGCATTCATCTGATCAATATATGAACTTACTTCCTCCTCCTCCTCCTCCATCCCCATTGTCACATTGAGGAATGGTGATGTCTTGCACTATAACAGAGAGGTATCAAATATTATCACACATATAAATATGCTGAGCATGCACACACACAATGTACCTGCTGGTATCCCTTGACCAAAGATATTAACTGGTATAACACTAATAATGTAAGTTTGACTTGCATTAGCTTCAGTAGTTGTCCAAGTAATGTCATCTACTCTATGATATGTAATATCTCCAGTTAAATTATGAGAGAGGTTATAATATTGAACTGGAGGTCGTTCTATTTTGTCTTGTTCATCCAGATCCTGCATATATACAATGTAACCATAACAACATTAACAATAACATCATTGTAGTTTACTTGTATTGTAATTGTAATATTAGCATAACAATCACTTCCAGTTCTATTTGTGGCATTTGAACTATTTATTGACAGCGTTATTCTTGCTGGACCTATATAACACACAGTAATGTCATTAAAGTGTCTCTAACTTGAAGTCTTACTTAATGTAAAGTCAGAGCTCTTAACACTCTGGTTTCCTATCCTGTCTACACTGTCAATACTATTAACAGTGTAACTATATACAGCAGTAGTATTAACAAAAATAGTAGCATTAAGAAACAATGAAGACAAACTAGTTTTAATATTGTAGACCTCATTTGTATTATTTGTAACATTAACTTGATATACATCAGCACATGTCACATTGTCCCAACTAAGTATGACTTGAGACTCATTGTTGAAGGTTATATTGAGGTTGGTAGGTTTCTCTGGAGGTCCTACAATATGACATGACAATATAAAATAGTTGTTGTAGTATAATAAACTAGATACTACCTATTTACATACATAAATACCACATATTCGTATAGTATTGAATTGTTTACTATTTTCAGTTCCAATGTCTTTCGATGTCATTGTTTGCACATATAATGAGATTTTTTACTTTGTGAAGCTTTTGTTATCAAAATAACCTCTTCTCATTATGTTTTTAGCAATCACTATTGTTCTCTAGTAGTTATCAATCTGTACATTGTTGCTTATTAGTCATTGTTAATGAAAAGGATATTTAATTTGTCAATGTAGCTTTTCTTTACTATAAGCATACAAACACGAATGCATCGTTATCAACCTGGAGATCTCACAATACAGCTTTTCAGTTATCAATACATCCTGTTTTATAATATTTACAAAAATTGAAAAGTATTCTATGTAACAATTACCTGAATCTCTTACAGTACAGCTTTTGTTACTTGATTGTACTCCACCATTAATGCACATGATATGTAAATCTGCTGTCTCATTTACTGTGAATGTTAAATTTGATGAATACAGCACATTATCATAGGTAGCTTGAAATCCTTGACCTTCTTTATTTGCATTGTCTGATTTAATAAAGTCAAACCGTTGTATATTTGTGCCATTTATATCCCAGGTTAGTAATGGTGTTGTTGTTTTACAATAGCACTGAACCAGGTTTCCTACACATGTCCCATTACAAGCTCCATTACAGTGAAAATTCTCCACAACAGCACCTATACAGAGTACAGTGTGACACATTAAAAGATTTTAACTTGACAAAGCTCACATGTGGGTTTGAGTAGACAGAGAAGACAGGTAATAAGTAAAACAATTAGAGCTTCAACTATCTGGAGAAAGTAGACAGAAGAAGATGAATGAAGTTCTATATAGATTTACTTACTGTAGCAGCCATAAACTCTAGCTTTAAACTTGATATAGTGTGAAACAAAAGATACAAGTGAATAAAACAAATCCTTTAAATTTCTTATATCTTTATGTTTAATAATATTCAATGTTTTGTTTTTGTCTTACAACTCCATGGTTACAAGTATATTCATGACATGTGTTCACAATATTATTATTTCTTGTTTATATTCATGACATGTGTTCACAATATTATTATTCCTTGTTTACAATCACTTAAATCAATAAACATTCTTAGTTATTTCAATCATTAGTGTTATCCAAGTACATTGCATGTATTCTCAAGTTATGTGATTCAATTCTGTCTACAGTCTTAATTCTACTGGCAGTCTATCTACCTATACATACTAGTAGTATAAAAAATTAACAATAATTTTAGAAATGATGTAATATTGATACTATAGACTTCAGTTGTATTACTTTTAATATCAATTTAATATTTAATCAAACATGTCACATTGTCTCAACTAGTTGAACTTGAGGCTGAGGATCATTGAACTTTGCATTGTGGATGGTAGGTTTTCTCAGGAGGTCCTACAAAATGACATTATAAAATCAATATTTTACAATAAACTACCAGAGCACAGGAACAGTTTGTATATTCTTTTTTGATTTTGATAAATTCCTGTTTGTTTATTTTTTCAGTTCTGACATAACTATCTTTAAAATACAGTGGTTTGGGATTTTTACTTTATAAAGCTTTTCAGTTATCAATACAGCTTATTTTCATAATGTTTTAAAAATTTGAAAGGTATTTTATTTAATACAATAATTATATTTGGATCTCTAAAATTGTGGTTTTGGTAACTTGATTGTACTCCACCATGAATGCACTTGATATGTAAATCTGCTGTCTTGTTCGCTGTGAATATCAAATTTCATGACTTCAACATATTATTATTGGTAACTTGAAAGTCTTGACCTCCTTTAATTGTATAGCTGCATCAGAGTATAAGAAATTCAAACTGTTGTATACACGTTTCATTAAAATTGTTATGGTCCAGGTTTAATGTTGGTGTGGAGGTTTTACAGTACATATGGCATTGTACTAGGTTTTCTACACATGCCCCACTACAAGCCTCATTACAGTTAAAATCTTCTGCAACAGCACCTATACAGAGTACATTTACACAATCATGGCTTTACAATTATCTTACTCGTGGGTTTGAATAGACAAAGAAGACATTATAATAATAAATAGAGCTTTTAGTGAATTGTTAAAATCTTTGCACTTCTGAGGAGAGAAATACGTACGTCTAATTAAGCATGAGTGAGTTTAAATGTGGTTTAGCCAAAATCTATTTTATGGTGATTCGCCAAATTTTTTTCCCTCCAAAATTACCCTCTACACGGTAACAGCTAATATTATTATTGTATAATGGGTGGAGCATAGACTAATATAAATAGAGCTCAAACTACCTATTTTGCATTTTAAACTTTAGACCTTTTAACTTGCAATTATATATATATATATATATATATATATATATATATATATATATATAGTGGAAAACTGGATTAAAGTTAAGCCCACAGTAATTATGATGTAAGCAATTCCTCTTCACAGTAATTGATCGGACCATTTTACAATGCTATATATGAGACTCATTTTTGATAAAGTTTTAGCTTGAAAACCAGTTGAGGAGATTAAATTCATTATCCAAAGTCTGGAGATTTCTATAGGTTTAATTCAACAACTGAAGTTGCTTGTTCTGAGATAAACCTGTTTTAGTTACACAAATGGGACTTGGTCAAAGAGTAAGTGGGTAATCCTGTTATTTTAATGATTTCTCCAACTGATCATTATTTAGAGAATGTGACTTCATATATCCTCAACACTACTGAAAACAAAACCATTTCAAGTTATTCATACTGTTCAAACTACTAAAGACAGTTCTAATAGATAGACAGTCAGTAACTCTAACATAGCACAACATCTATGATAGAAACAATGCAAAATTATTTCAATATAGTACACAATTACAAATAACTGGAGTATAAATGTCTTATACTATTACTAAAATATGTAATACAAAAGCACTAAAGTGAGGAGTCCTCATCGCAGTTTCTGTAGTAATGTTAGTTTGCTGGAAATTGTTAAACTGCCACTGCATGACAACTTACTAAGTACTTCTTATAAAATAGGCAACATGATCACATGAAGACATTTTTACTTGATACACAGTGAGTGGCAAGGGTTAATTAAGCATACAGTTGTATGGTATTGGTTATTATGTTTAGAATGATACGAGACAGTAACTTCAGAATTATCAGAGGGCCAGAGGTCTCCTTTTCCCACTTCTTCCTATTTCATATTATTGCAAACGATTGTCTGTGTTATGTGATTATGTGAATGTTTATAAAAATTACATAAATTGTGTATGATCCTATATTGTATGATATAGTTTTTGGCATCGTAACAGGGCTACTGTTCACAGAATTCTTTCCAATATTAATATTTATTATTAGTTATTATTAGTTATTATTGTTTATTTAATATTCATTTGTTTATATAATAACTAGTATATACTATTCTGCATGATGGGTGGAGCGTAGACTATTATAAAAGAGAACAAATTTTTAAAATTTGCATTGTTAACTTTAGACCTTTTTATTTTAACTTATAACTAACGTTTACGAAGAAGAGTTGTATTCATATCAAAAATGTTGTTTGTCCTACTACTTATGATTGTATCTATTCTTCCATTAACAAGTAAGTGCTGTCTAGTTATATACTGATAATATAATGATGTCACCACTAGACTCAACAGTGAATTCATTGGTATGTCCACCCTCTCAACAATGTTACGATGAAAGTCATCTCATTCTCTCATGTGAAACAAAGGGAGTTGGTTTAGCTTGGAAAATTAGCCAGATATCATTTGAAATTCGCTATAATTATCATGACCCTGTAGGTAGCACTGATATAAAGGGGAATTTTCAAACAAGTCTTGATCAACGACAACCAGCAAAGTCCACAATGAAAATTACACCAACTACTTCGATGCAGGGTTTACAAATTGATTGTGAAGATAGTATTAGCACAGATAAAAAATTCTGTTTTCTTGAAGTTATTGGTAAGTAAAAAAATATGAAATTATAAAATGTCTCTTCAATTATAAAACACTGCAGAGTACCCTGGCTCACCTGTTAATCTCACTATTACACATATCTCTGACAATACAGTAACATTACAATGGACTCCACCAGTACAAACTGGTGGTCCTAATATTACTGTACACTATATAGTTAATATTAGTTCAGAGAATGACACTAGTTTCATTTGTTCTGATGATCAATGTAATGTAACATTAAACAAAACTACAATCACTGGCTTACAGACTGGTATACAGTATAACATTACTGTGTCTGCTGTTAACTGTATTGGTACAGGACCACTAAGTTCATCAATACAAGTAATACCAGGTATATAATAGAGACAGCATCACATACACTATAAATTTTAATAAACAAGACATTGGTTCAATTAAATGCACAAGATTGTATTACATCATTGAATAGAATATCATATCCTTTAGGGAAATCCACTATTCTAATTTTACAACCCTCCTTCAAAGCAGTTGACTTTACTATTGTTAAGTTGTATTGGTCAATTATCAATGGGTCCATTGAGAAAGTTAAGAACTTTTATGTCAACTTGTTTGAAGCTTTGAACACATCTAATGTAAGAGAGTTTGCTACTGAGAATACCAGTCTTATAGTGAGAGATTTAAAAGAAAAACTAGAATACTCTTTTTCTATTCAAGCAAGAGATTTTAATGAGAGAGTGGGTGTGTTTTCTATTCCTGTTAACTTCACATTAGATGGTACATAAATCACAGATATTATTCACCCATCAATCTCTCTTTCCATTGTCCATTCATCAATATGTCCGTCCATTAATCTATCTGTCTATCTATCCATTAATCCATGTATTTATCCATTTTCCATTTATGTAATGATTACTTTCTTGTCTTATAGTTCCGATATCAGTAAACTTGACAAATTGTATAATTGAAATGTCTGACTCAAATTTTAAAGCTGATCAAAATACAAATTCTTTGCATATAACATTTAAGGTATGCAGACAAGATTATTGTGACCTAATTAGAAACACCATTCATCCTATATACACATTGATGTTATTATGTAAACTAGCCTGTTTTATATGTTTACTCAGTGCATCAGTTCATAAATAGATATCCATCAATTAAGAGGACAAGTTTCTATGGCAACTAAACATACTTTCTCTGACCTAACTATCAATAGTTGTAAAAGCACAAACACTTTAATTTATGATGTCATCGTTGTAGTGGAAGTTCATGAACTTAAAGACATTATGTCTCCAATAGATATGTAGAGCAAATGGGCTAAATATTAAGATATGCTTATTTACATATTAAATGATATTCATAAGCTACTGTTTAAATCAATATATAGAATTGAACTTAATAATACAGTTATTACCATTGATCTGTATCTAACAGTAAAATGACATAAAAATGAAGCACCTGCATTTCATATGAAGTATGCCCAGCAAAAACAATACAAAATGCCTTATGCACTTATGTGCTCCTCCTTTTCACTTAATGCATATACCATGTGATACAACAATGGCTTGTAAAGTCGTTGAAGTTGCTCAAAACTCTGCTCTAAATCAATATGTAGTAAAAGAAAGTCTGTGCTTCTATATGAATTATCATTATCAAATCCAACACATATCACAACAGCTATTTTACTTTTCACGTCTTAACATGTGGTGAGGTCAAACGTATGTTCTACCCACACCACATTCCTACTGTATGAGTCCTATATGTGCCTGTTCCCAGACCCTTCCTCTCTTAGTGAAGGGTCAACAATACCATGAAATCAAGTAATTACAACTGCAAACACACATAGCAACCAATGAATATTATTACTTTACCATTATCACTTTGAGTTAAGTGTAACTGATGAGTTGAGTAAACATCTTAAAACAACTCCATAAGTTATGACAACTGTCCTGTTTTCAGACTTAACAAAAATTCAGTTATTTGTAACAACAACTATATCATTAAAATAGTGTTAGGACAATTTTACAATTATATTCTTGTTTAGTACTTTAAGAGTAGCAGACCTCCAATCATTGGATATTTAATACATCATAATGGCTCAGAGTCTGGCAACACAACTTCCATTTTTCATAATACTACAAATACTACAGTGGATTACAAAACTGTCATTCCTAGTCAATGTATCAATGGGGCAGATTTGTTGGTATCTGTGGCAGCTGTCAATGACTTAGGTACTGGTGATTGGGCAAAAACCAGTGCTAAACTAACATTCTGTAGCCACTTTATTACATGTAAGAATGATATAATAACAACGTTACTATTAATAACATTTTGTGCTATTTATAGCTTCAGTTCCAGTCACTTCAAGAACTGCTACTATCATTGTTATAACATTACCCCTCTCGGTACTTTTACTGATTATTTTATGCTTTATCATCTGTTTGACCTGTATTGTAATATGTAAGAAACATGAGTTCACAGATCAAGGTATCTTTCTCTTTCTCCTATAATTTGATGACTGTAGTCCTTTAGCCTCTCTTATCTATAGTAATCCCAGCTATGTTAGTGCAAATGTACCAAGAGTAATTCAAGTGAGACCTCCTTCAGTAATTTATGATGAAATCAGGGCAACAGTAAGAGAAACACAAGAGGAACAAGGTGGAGGTACTAGCATTACTGTTGAAGAGAACACTGCCTATTCTCGTATTAACACTCATTGACATCAATATTAATAATGTGTGATGTATTATTACCAATCTTTATAACTTGAGTCTACTAGTTGTTTGTGAAAATGGTTTTTATATAAATTTTAAGAAGTGCACAAAATATAGTAACAATTATTATTGTTGCTACAGCAACAATTTTTATTGTTGTTACTCTATCAACAGTAGTAATAATTGTTACTATATATATATCTGCGTGTATATGTGTGTGTGTGTGCGTGTGTGTAATAAGAATTTATCTCCTTAACTGCTTTTTTAAAATTAATGTCATTTTAACAACTAATTTGTACCTGACATACATGGATTATGGAATCTAGAATTTATATGACTTACTCATTGTATAATTTGTTGGTAATGTAATAGTATAACATACCAACAAATTAGACAGTGAGATATTCACAAGAATTCTATATTCCATAGTAGTTCATCCATGTCAGGTACAAATTAGTTGTTAAAATGACATTAATTTTTACAGTGTCGTTTTCAAGCCAAGACTCAAAATATACTTAAAATGAGACTTTTGTAGCCACTATATATAACTTTGTAAAACTTATCAATTAAAAAGGGATCAATTACTGTAAGGAGTGAGGAGGAATTGCTTATGTAAGCTTAACTTTAATCTTACCAGACATACCAGATGGAAACCTACAGGGATGGTATACTAATTACGTGCACGCATATAACATTTCTGTCATTGTCTATGTTAAAGATCTGGCATATTTACTTCAGCAATTGTTTGTATAATAATGGCTTTGAGTTATTCTATAATAATAGTCAATCACAGAGAACATTACAACAGCATGGTTAAATACAATAATATACAAATAAAATAGCCACAATACTTTAATGTTGAAGAATGGAAGTAAATTATTCTATATATGAATTCCAAGTACATTGTCTTTCATTGCACTATCTTGCAAAATCATTATTATTGATATAAGCCTTTTTAATATGTCAATATAACTTTACTTTATCTTTTACTATATAATTATATAATAAGACAAATTTTAAGTATCTAAATATAGAGCTCATTATCCCAATCACTCACTTTCAAGTCATCACTATAGGACACACATATTAGCATTCATTAGCTTAATTATAATTTGTTGTGTTGTCTATAGAATTAATAATAACTGATTATTTATCTTTTGCACTTCACTAATGAACTTGTTCTTTGATGAAAAAAGATCTCTTATAAATATACCCTTTGTAATGTTTACATCAATAAAATGGCCACAACACATTTACATTGAAGAATGGAAATAAATTGTTCTATGAATTCCAAGTATATCGCCTTCCATCGCATTATTTTGTTATTGATATAAACCTTTTCAATATGTTAATAATACATCTAAGATGTTTAATTAGTAATGACATCACTCATCTATATTAATAATTATGTGACTTGATTATCATTTTTTGTTTGTCTTATAAATTTACATGAAATTAAATGAATTTACAATCTTTATTATATGTCTTCACCACCATACCAAATCTGGTATAAGTTGCATGTATTTCAAGTAAGATTTAGTCAATGTAATAATAGTATTAATAAAACTTGCATGCACAGTTTTATCAGTCTTATTTTATATGTTAATTATTCACTGGAAAGTCGACTATTCAATTTCACAATTAATTTCCTTATCATCATTTCCTCCTGCATTACACATATATATAGTACAACAACAATTGCTTCCAGTACTACAGAGACAACAATAATGATCCATGGTATGATTTTATCACCTAAAATATATATGTCCATGATCAATATGATGTTTACATGAACATACCTTTGACTCCTCCCCCTCCACTTGTCATACCAGTAGTAATAGTAGGTACAATAGTAGCAGTAGTAGAAGTTGATGATGATAAAGTGGATTGTGTGACAGATAAAAGTGAAAGACATCGATGTGATCTTTTTCATTACATGTTACACATAATGTACATGTTTCCAATCATAGCAATGGTGGAGATTTGTCGCCTAAACTGCATAATCTCTATCATTGGTATAATGTCTACATGAACATACAACCATACCAGTTGTAGCAGAAGTAGTAGTAGTGGAGGAAGGTACAGGAATGCCAGTTGATGGTAGTGGAATGGATTTTGTGATAGCTAAAAGAGAAAGAGATTAATGTGATTTGCTTCATTTCTTTAACACGTAATATACATGTTACACATAATGTATATGTTTCAAATCATACCAATGGTGGAGATTTGTCACCTAATATACATAATCTCTATGATGGGTAAAATGTCTATTGTCTACATGAACATTCAACAATACCAGTTGTAGCAGTAGTAGTAGTAGTGAAGGAAGGTACAGGAGTAGCAGTTGATGGTAATGAAATGGGTTGTGTGATAGCTAAAAGAGAAAGAGATTAATGTGATCTGTTTCATTTCTTTAACATGTAATATAGATATTATATGTAACGTATGTGTTACATACAATGTACATGTTGCATGTAATGTACATGTTTCTAAGCAACCGATAATTGCTTATTTAGATGAGAGTTCAAGCAGGTTATAAGAAATATTTGTAGTGTAATATTAACTCAAATAATTCATTACTTGTTGTTATTGAACATAGAACTAATTTTATTATATCTTGTATTTGATGATAATTGTTTGGGTACTTATTTTGGGTGATTATTTCTTTAATAAAACACTACCACTTTTACATAATCATTTCACACTAGTATTAGTACTAAAATACTTCCTATCATACCTACAACAATAATTCCTACAATGGACTATAGTCAAGCAATTAAAGTTGTATTCTGTAGATTTTCATGAACACATTGTACATGTATTGCTATTATGTCAGCATTGTGGTTCTTAAGATAAAACATGACTTAATTTATAATTAAATGTATTTACAGTTTCATATGTTGTAGTATTCCTTCACAAATGACTGGTACTATTAAAGAGATATTGAGGCATTAATTTGTTGTCACATACAATTCTTCAAACTTCTTAATTAAACTTTGTTAATGTTTCTATATGTAATGAATATAATATTGACAGCTTAACTATACCTGGATCTTTGAGGCACATAATGTGTACATCTCTTGTATTGTTCACACTGAAACTCACAATTGATGAGTATGTCATATTATTATAAGACACTTGAAAACTTTCAGATTCATCACCAGTACACTTATTGTATATACAATTATCTGAGCCTACATGAAAGTCACAAACAATGAACCAATTTGATGTTGTTATGTTCCATGATAATACTACTGTGGAGGTACTACAAAGACACTGTATTAAGTTTCCTACATATGTCCCATCACAACCCCTCCACAGTTGAAATCTTTCACGGTAGCACCAACATAGAGTATAAAGAGACACAGTCCAAGTTATAGCTACACATATATAACTTACATGTTGCTTTGAACATAAAGAGAAGACAGGTAATAAGCAAAACTACTAGTGCTACTTTCTTTATAAGGTCCTACTCCACATAATTTGTAAATCTCCTGTTTTGTTCACACAAAAACTTACAATAGATGTGTATGACATAAATAATTATTATAAGACACTTGAAAGATGTAACACTAATAATGTAAGTTTGACTTACCAATAGTTATAACCTAAATATATATATACTCTTTTTAATGTTCATACAAATAAAATGGCCACAACACATTTTACATTGAAGAATGGAAATAAATTATTCTATGAATTCCAAGTGCATTGTCTTTCATTACATTATTTTGCTTTTGCAAAATTATTGTTATTGATATAAACTTTTTCAATTGGTCAATATAAATTTAATATAAATTAATAAATATAATTTTTTTACTTTATTAAAATGTTCACCACCAAATCTTTCCTCCTACATTACACGTATATAATTTGTATAACATAATATACATAGTTTGTAAATTGTATATAGTCAATTATTCTCTGAAAAGTCAACTTTTCATTTAACAATTTATTTTTATCTTCCAAAATATCCAAGCAATCAGTGGAAGCATCAAATAAGACACTACTCCTAGTAGAGGTACCCCTAGTCCTAGCACAAGTCCTATAATGAGCCTTACATTAGCTATGAAACCAATGTGAAAGTTAAAGGCATCTGATAAATAAACCTACATCTTCCTCCTCCTCCATTACTATCATCACCACTACTCTCACACTGAGAAATGGGCACAACAACTATTAGTTCTACAACATAGAAAAACAATTATATCACGCACACATACACACATAATGTACCTGTTGGTATCCCTTTACCAAAGATATTAACTGGTGTAACTCTAATAATGTAAGTTTGACTTGCATTAGCTTCAGTAGTTGTCCAAGTACTGTCATCTACTCTATGATAAGTAATATCTCCAGTTAAATTATGAGATAGGTTATAATATTGAACTGGTGGTCGTTCTATTTTGTCTTGTTCATCCAGATCCTGCATACAATGTAACCACAACAACATTAACAATAACATCATTGTAGTTTACTTGTATTGTAATTGTAATATTAGCATAACAATCACTTCCAGTTCTATTTGTGGCATTTGAAGTATTTATTGACAGCTTTATTCTTGCTGGACCTATATAACACACAGTAATGTCATTAAAGTGTTTCTAACTTGTAGTCTTACTTAATGTAAAGTCAGAACTCTTAACACTCTGGTTTCCTATCCTGTCTACACTGTCAATACCACTAACAGTGTAACTATATACAGCAGTAGTATTAACAAAAATACTAGCATTAAGAAACAATGGAGACAAACTTGTATTAATATTGTAGACCTCATTTGTATTATTTGTAATAACAACTTGATATACATCAGCACATGTCACATTGTCCCAACTAAGTATGACTTGAGACTCATTGTTGAAGGTTATATTGAGGTTTGTAGGTTTCTCTGGAGGTCCTATAATATGACATGACAATATAAAATAGTTGTTGTAGTATAATAAACTAGATACTACCTATTTACATACATAAATACCACATATTCTGATAGCTTTGAACCATTCACCATGTTTATTTCCAATGTCTTTCGATGTCATTGTTTGCATATATAATGGATTATTTACCTTGTAAAGCTTTTGTTATCAAAATAATCTCTTTGTGTTTTTAGTAATCACTATTGTTCTTTAGTAGCTATCAATCAGTGCATTGTTACCAATTAGTCATTGTTAATGAAAAGCCTATTTAATTTGTCTCTTACCATTGAACTGTTTACTTTTTTAATGTCTTTTGACGTCATTGTTTGTATGTGTTTTTTTACTTTGTGAAGGACGTTTTTTGTAATCAATACAACTTTTAGTGATATATGATTTCAGTAATTACTATTATTCTCCCAGTATTTTATTTATGATCACATGCAATGTTTCAATCATTTAAATTAAACTTTATTAATGTTCCTATATGTGATGTATATACTACTGACAGCTTAACTATACCTGGATATTTGACAAGACAACTTTCGTTATAAGGTCCTGCTCCGTTAAGGCACATAATGTGTACATCTCTTGTTTTGTTCACACTGAAACTCACATTTGATGTGTAGAGCATATTACTATAAGACACTTGAAAGCTTTCAAATTCATCACCACTACAGTTATTATATATACAGTTAGTACAACTGTTACAATTATCTGAGCCTGCATGAAAGTCACAATCAATGAAGCAATTTGATATTGTTATGTTCCATGTTAACGCTGGTGTGGAGGTATTACAAAGACACTGTATCAAGTTTTCTACACAAGTCCCATTACAAGCCCCTCCACAGTTGAAGTCATTCACAATAGCACCTACATAGAGTACAGAGAGACACTGTCCAAGTTATAGCTATGCACATATAACTTACATGTCGGTTTGAACAGAAAGAGAAGACAAGTGATAAGTAAAACAATTAGAGTTCTATCTTTCTAGAGAAAGTACAAAGAGAGGATGAATATGAAAGAAGTTCTATATAGATATTACTTACTGTAGCAGCCATGAACTTTAGCTTTAAAGTTGGTATATTGTGAAACAAAAGGTATAAGAGTATAAAACAACTCTTTTATATTTCCTTCTAATTTTGGATTTAACTATATTCAATGCTTTGCTTCCAACCTACAACTCTATGGTTACAAGTATATTCATGACATGTGCTCTATATAACACATTATTCAATGTACTAACAGTTTATAATCACTCAATTATCAAGTCATCATCATACTATAGGACACATATGTTAGCTAATTTATTGTTTTGTTATATTGTCTATAAAACCAATTACTTAATGTAGCGTCTGATTATTTATAATTTTATTTTATTAATAGACTAATACCATCTGATGTTCAATTAGGAATGCATCAATTTACAATTCAATTCAATTACCATTCTTTGTCAGCTTTATAACATTAACAAGAATCTGTGATTCACAATATTTCCAATGTTGTGACATTGACATTGTAAATCCAAACTCAAATTTAGAATAAGTTGCATGGATTTTAATGAGCAATGTATGTATAGTAAGATTTAATAAATGTATTAATACATACAAAATAAGACTAACTAAAACTGTGCATTTAAGTCTATATTAATTGAATGAAGTTCTATATAGATATTATTTATTGTAACAGCCATGAACATTAGCTTTGAAGTTGGTATATTGCGAAACAAAAGATATAAGTGTATATAACAAATCTTTTATGTTTCCTTATATCTTTATGTTTAATAATATTTAATGTTTTGTTTCCATCCTACAACTCCATAGTTACAAGTATATTCATGACGTGCTCTATATAACACATCATTCTGTGTACTAGCAGTTTATAATTACTCAATTATCAAGTCATTATCATACTATAGGACACATATGTTAGCTCAATTATTATTTTGTTATATTGTCCATAGATGACCTTAATATAATCTCTGATTATTTATAGTTTGTAATTAACAAATGAACTTGTTCCTTGATAAAGACATTTATAATACATAGTGTTTAATTAGTAATGACATCAATCACCTATATTAATAATTATGCAATTCGATTATCACTTTTATCTTAGCCTTATAATTTTTTTCTGAAATGAAATTACAATCTTTCTGTATATTTTCCTACTATACTCAATCTGCATGTATTTCAGTGTGTACATAGTCAGTTTAATTGATGTGATAATACTATATAAACTTGCATGTACAGTTTCGATTAGTCTTTTCTGGGTGTCTTTTAATTCATGACCACTATCATTTTCATTATTATTTCTTCTTCACCTTTCAAAAATATACTGTATTAGTAGTGCGGCTATTATATATTTCTATTATGATTATTTAGGATATAATAGAACTTACTATTACTATGTCACTACCTACACATTAGGTCAATAGGTTCAGTACCAGTTTAACATCTATTGTTCTGTACATATGATGTCATATCATTGAATAGAATAAAGACAAGTTAATTGAACTAGTTTTTATATCGAATTATGTATCAATAGATACTTGATTTTAACCATATATGTCCAGATCTTAATGTTAGGCAGAGGTACTTTTGCTACAGTGAATGTGGAATATTTTCATGAACAAAAAGTAGCAGTAAAAATGCTTCATCCTAATATTTTATCAGATATCACTACATTGAGCTGTTACGACGTGAAGTTGGTCTGATGGCTAAAGTACGTCATCCTCGCTTGCTTTTATTTATGGCCATAGTATTTGATCAACCAACAGAATGTCCCCTAATAATCACAGAGTTGAAGGCTGCGTCATTAAGAAATGCTTTATACAAACCTCCAACTAAACTAGATAACCGTGCCAAGCTTCGTATTATGAATGATGTTGCCTCTTCTCTTCATTATTTATATACCCAAAGGGAACCTATACTTCATCGCGACGTCAGCAGTGCCAATGTTCTCTTGGAAGTACTGTCCAAAACTTGGAGAGAAAACTTTCTGATTTTGATCCTGCAAATCTTGCATGATTCTCTGTTTCAGCTGCTCCTGGAGCTGAGATATATACTGCTCCAGAAATTCCTAGAGCATCAGTTTTGATTGAAGAGAATGTAACAGAACAGACACCTAAAGTCAATGTCTATACCTATGGTGTTTTGCTTTGTGAGGTCTTTACTGACAAGCCTCAACTACCCACTAGAGATAATTATGGTCCTATGCTTAAAGCTATTGAAGTTAATTGGCCTCTAATGCATCAAGTCATTTTATTGTGTGTACAAGTTGAACCACATAAACGACTAACTATGAAACATATCCTACAAACATTTCGAGATACTTTTTCTCGTGTTTTCAAAGAATGAGATAATATTGGTTCTGATTATTTCATAGTATAATTAATAGAGATTTGATACAAGGATATTATAACAGCTGGCTAAAACAATTATATAAAAATTATAGATAATTATAGATGTCTATTGACTATTTCTACATTTTACGAGTAATCTTTTCAGTTAATTTATGCACAGAACTCTGATAATAATCACAATAATAATTAAAAACACTATTAGTATAATAATACCAATATAATCTCGATAAAAGGACCAATGCACCAATGTAAGATATGGCCTAAAATATCATATTTATGGTTTACATACAGAAATCCAATAATAACTAAACTATAAAACCAACTATTAGTATAGCACCCAGTATAGAAAGACCAATGACCAGTGGTGAGAAGATATCACCTAAAATATACAATGTCTATAATCAGCATGATATCTACATAAACATACCTTTGACTCCTCCCCCTCCACATGCCATACAAGTAGTAATATAAGTACAGTAGTAGCAATAGTAGCATTGATGGTGATAAAGTGGATTGTGTGATAGATAAAAGAGAAAGATATTGATGTGATCCTTTTTCATTACTTTGAACATACTTTTATACATACAATGTACATGTTACATACAATGTACATGTTACATGTAATGTACATGTTACATACATTGTACATGTTACATGTAATGTACATATTACATATAATGTACATGTTATATACAATGTACATGTTACATACAGTGTATATATTACATACAATGTACAAGTTACATATAATGTATATGTTTCTAAGCAACCAATAATTGGCATTTGGATCAAGTTGCTAATAAGAAATAATTAATTGCAAATCATCACTTGCTATTATTAAACTGAGAACTAATTTTATTATATCTTTTTTCTGATGATAATTATTTGAGAGATTATTCACTAATAAACTACTACCATTCCTACATAAATATTATGCACTAGCATTTAATTTGTCCTATATGGAGAATCAATCAAAATTGCATTTATCTGATCAATATAAGCATTATATGAACTTACTTCCTCCTCCTCCTCCTCCTCCATTCCCACTGTCACATTTAGGAATGGTGATGTTTTTCACTATAACAGAGAGGTATCAAATATTATCACACATATAAATATGCTGAGCATGCACACACACAATGTACCTGCTGGTATCCCTTGACCAAAGATATTAACTGGTGCAACACTAATAATGTAAGTTTGACTTGCATTAGCTTCAGTAGTTGTCCAAGTAATGTCATCTACTCTATGATAAGTGATATCTCCAGTTAAATTATGAGATAGGTTATAATATTGAACTGGAGGTCGTTCTATTTTGTCTTGTTCATCCAGATCCTGCATACAATGTAACGACAACAACATTAACAATAACATCATTGTAGTTTACTTGTATTGTAATTGTAATATTAGCATAACAATCATTTCCAGTTCTATTTGTGGCATTTGAAGTATTTATTGACAGCGTTATTCTTGCTGGACCTATATAACACACAGTAATGTCATTAAAGTGTCTCTAACTTGTAGTCTTACTTAATGTAAAGTCAGAACTCTTAACACTCTGGTTTCCTATCCTGTCTACACTGTCAATACCACTAACAGTGTAACTATATACAGCAGTAGTATTAACAAAAATACTAGCATTAAGAAACAATGAAGACAAACTAGTTTTAATATTGTAGACCTCATTTGTATTATTTATAACATTAACTTGATATACATTAGCACATGTCACATTGTCCCAACTAAGTATGACTTGAGACTCATTGTTGAAGGTTATATTGAGGTTTGTAGGTTTCTCTGGAGGTCCTACAATATGACATGACAATATAAAATAGTTGTTGTAGTATAATAAACTAGATACTATCTATTTACATACATAAATACCACATATTCGTATAGTATTGAATTGTTTACTATTTTCAGTTCCAATGTCTTTCAATGTCATTGTTTGCACATATAATGCAATTTGTTACTTTGTGAAGCATTTGTTATCAAAATAATCTGTTCTCATTATGTTTTTAGCAATCACTATTGTTCTTTAGTAGTTATCAATCAGTACATTGTTACTAACTAGTCATTGTTAATGAAAAGGCTATTTAATTTGACAATGTAGCTTTTCCTTATTGTAAGAATACAGATTAATCAATATGGAGATGTCACAGTAGTGTTTCAATTATCAAAACAACCTATTTCATAATATTTAATAAAATTGATTCTATATAATAATTACCTGGATCTCTGACAGTACAGCTTTTGCTACTTGATTGTACTCCACCATTAATGCATGTGATATGTAAATCTGCTGTCTCATTTACTGTGAATGTTAAATTTGATGAATACAGCACATTATCATAGATAGCTTGAAACCCTTGACGTCTTTTAATTACTTCGTTATTTGATCTAATAAACTCAAACTCTTGTATACTTGTGCCGTTAAATGTTGTAATGTCCCAGGTTAATGCTGGTGTGGTGGTCTTACAATAGCACTGTACCAGGTTTCCTACACATGTTCCATTACAAGCCCCATTACAGTAATTAAAGGTCTCTACTTTAGCACCTATACAGAGTACAGTGGAACACATTATAAGCTCATGGCTTTACAATTATCTTACATGATGACTTAAGTAGACAGAGAAGACATATAGTAATGAATAGAGTTTTTAGCGAATTGTTCAAACGTTTGCACTTCTAAGGAGAGAGATACAACATATACATAACATGAGCTTTGATAAACTTACTGGGCTAAGCTTAACAGCTTTGTATTCCTAAAAGAAGTAAATAATAACCATAATAGAGAGAGATGTCATCAGACCTTCCTGCTATCAGCCATGTTAGCTCTACACACAGCACTTACCAGCAAAGAGGTAACCCTTAGTAATATTTTAGTTATGAATATCAAGTTTTTGTTTATATAGACTAGATATCTATCAATACATAATAGGTAGTAGAATTATAACTTTACTCAAGCACAGATAGTCATTGTAAAGTAGGCACACAGTGGAGCCTTGATTGTGTGCTGATGTGACATGAAATGGTTAGCAGAGTAACCTACCTCTTTCTTTTTACACTGATGTTTGTAAACCTAAAGTTAATTTACAGGCTATAGACAAAGAAGACAATAGTCCAGTTGCATAGAATAGGAATGCTCCAAGGCTGGGTTACATTTTTCATGAAGTCAAACCTAGAGTGTGTATTAGCAATTCTTATGAATTGAGACATCATAAAAGTACAGTGTTCAAGGACATTAATGTGTTAAAAACTATAGCAGATTTAATATAAGGGAAGGGAAAATAATAGTTCCAGAATTATTGGTAGGACAGTACTGAGGTCACCTTACCTCACTTGAAGGCTAGGGCTAGCTTGACCTTCTTCTTCTTACTCCATATTATTACACAGACATTGTGTATATATGTTAATTTAAAAATTGTTTATAAAAATTACATAACTGTATATGACCCTATACAATATACTTTAGTTTTTGGCATTGTAAATTGGACTACTGTACTGTTCACACACTTCCTTGTAATGTTAATTTTTATATCCATTTTAAATAATAACTAGTATATATTATTCTGTATAATGGGTGTAGCATACGCTATTATAAAAGAGTTAAAATTGATTTGTTAACTTTAGACCTTTTAACTTATAATGTTTATAAAGAAGAGCTGTACTCATATCAAAAATGTTGTTTGTTCTACTACTTATGATTGTATCTATTCTTCCATTAACAAGTAAGTACTGTCTAGTTGTATACCAATAATATAATGATATCACCACTAGACTCAACAGTGACTTCATTGATATGTCCACCCTCTCAACAATGTTACAATGATAGTCATCTTATTCTCTCATGTGAAACAGAGTGAGTTATTTTAGCTTGGATAATTAACCAGCAATCATTTGAAATTGTCTATAATTATCATGATCCTGTAGGTAGCATTGATACAGATGGGAATTTTCAAACAAGTCTTGATCAACGACAACCAGCAATGTCCACAATGAAAGTCACATCAACTACTTCAATGCAGGGTCTACAAATTGATTGTATTGATGGTATTGATGGGGATAAGAGATCCTGTATTCTTGAAGTTATTGGTAAGTGAAGGGAAATAGGAAAATATATATATTGTATATACTACAGAGTACCCTGGCCGATCTGTTAATCTCACTATTACACATATCTCTGACAATACAGTAAGATTACAATGGACACCACCAGTACAGACTGGTGGTCTTAATATTACTGTATACTATATAGTTCATATTAGTTCAGAGAATGACACTAATTAACCTCACTGTGTGTGGGTGCATAACGAGGGTACTGTAGTCTGTCAGAGTGTGTGTGTGTGTGTGTGTGTGTGTCTGTCTGTCTGTTACTGTGAAAATAGTTTTGAACTGTTTAACTCGGCAAAAATGGCTCTGGTAGCCACCAAACTATAATGGATGGTAGAAAAACGTCTGTACTTCTTAAGAATACTCCTAAAAGGAGTGTCAAATGAACAAAAACCTTTAAGAGTCTGAAAAACTTTTTAAAAAAACACACCTTTTAGTAAAGACTTGAGAATTCAGTAAAAAGCTCCTACTTACAGCTTATAACATTTTCCAACTTTTTAAAGTGATAAAGTTTGCAAAAATACTTGTTTGGAAAGTTGTAATAGTCTTACAAACTTTAGCAGCTATCTTTGTGATGGGACATTAATTAGAGGTAACATTCCTGTACAAGCTAAAGCAAGTGGTTTACAATTTGCACCGCAGTGAGGTTAAGCACTTTAGTGCTTTTTTATTTCATTTGGTCTGATAATCAATGTAATGTAATTAAACAAAACTACTGGTTCAATTAAATTGGCAGATTTAATTATATCATTGAATAGAAAGTCATGTCCTTTAGGGAAATCCACTATTCTAGTTTTACAATAATATATTTAGAGAAATCTCTTATTTTGATTTCAAAATCCTTCTTCAAAATAACTTAAGAACTTCAATGTCAACTTGTTTGAAGCTTTGGACACATCTAATATAAGAGACTTTACTACTGAGAATACCAGTATTATAGTGTGATATTTAAAAGAAAAACTAGAATACTCTTTTTCTGTTTAAGCAAGAGGTTTTAATGAGAGAGTGGGTGTGTTTTCTACTCCTGTCAACTTCACATTAGATGGTACATAAATCACAGATATTGTCCATTCATCAATCTGTCTGTCCATTAATCTATCTGTCTATCTATCCATTAATCCCCATGTATCTATTCATCTTCCATTTATGTAATAATTACTTTCTTGTCTTATAGTATAATTGAATTGTCTGACTCAAATTTCAGAGCTGATCAAAATACAATTTCTTTGCATATAACATTTAAGGTATGCAGACAAGATTATTGTGACCTAATTAGAAACACCATTCATCCTATATACACATTGATGTTATTATGTAAACTAGCCTGTTTTATATGTTTACTTAGTGCATCATTTCATAAATTGATATGCATCAATTGAGAGGACATATTTCTATGGTAACTAAACATACTCTCTCTGACCTAACTATCAATAGTTGTAAAAAACACAAACTCTTTAATCTATGATGTCATCATTGTAGTGGAAGTTCATGAACTTAAAGACATTATGTCTCCAATAGATATGTAGAGCAAATGAACTAAAATTAAGATGTACTCATCTTACATATTAAATGATGTTCATAGGTTACTGTTTAAGTCAGTATAGAATTGAACTTTGGTATAGTCATTACCATTGATCTGCATGTAACATTAGAATGACATAAAAATAAAGATGATGAAAATAAAAATGATGTCATCGTTGCACCAATAGACATTATGTCATCATTATAGTGGAAGTTCACGAAGTTAAAGACATTATGTCTCCGATAGACATGTAGAATAATGAGCTAAAATTAAGATGTACTCATTTGAGCCACTTGTTAACTATATACACAGGTACACCACTTCATTCTTTTTGTTTAGTACTTTAAGTGAGCACATGAGCTTGTCAGTGATAAAAAATTAAGTGGGTGGAATTGTTCGTAATAAAAAATACTATACGAATAATTATTAAAATAAACGAACAAATATTCGTATAAATGAATATTTGTTTCAGTCCTAAATTGAGCACTTTGACTTACATGTAACTAATGAGTAAAGAAAATTACTTATAGCAACTCTATAGCTTATGACAACTCTCTTGTTTGCAGACTTAACAAAAATTCAGTCATTTATAACAACAACTGTACAATTAAAATAATGTTAGGACAATTTTACAATTATATTTTTGTTTAGTACTTTAGGTGTGGCAGACCTCCAATCATTGGATATTTGATACATCATAATGACACAGAGTCTGACAACACAGCTTCCATTTTACATAATACTACAAATACAACAGTGAATTACAATACTGTCATTCCTAGTCAATTTATCAATGGAGCAGATTTGTTGGTATCTGTGGCTGCTGTCAATGACTTAGGTACTGGTGATTGGGCAACGACCAGTGCTAAACTAACATTCTGTAGTGACTTTATTACATATAAGAATGATATAATAACAATGTTACTATTAATAGCATTTGTGCTATTTATAGCTTCAGTTACAATCACTTCAACTCCTGTTATCATTGTGAAAACACTAACATTTTCTGTCCAACTCTCTGGAATCAAGTGCTACTATAGACATTATGAACAGACAAACAGTTATGCCTACTTCCTTATCACAAGATAATAGTTTGTTAAACAGTATGTATTTAAACTATTATAATTAACACTTTATTTATATACAGGTTCATTCCTCTCTGTACTTCTGTTGGTAACATTACCCCTCTTGGTACTTTTACTGATTATTTCATGTTTTATCATCTGTTTGATCTTTATTATAATACGTAGGGAATATGAGTTTCACAGATCAAGGTATCTTTCTCTTTCTCCTATAATTTAATGACTATAGTCCTTTAGCCACTGATATCTATAGTAATCCCAGCTATGTTAGTGTAACTGTACCAAGAGTAATTCAAGTGAGACCTCCTTCAGTAATTTATGATGAAATCAGGCCAACACTAAGAGAAATACAAGAGGAACAAGGAGGAGGTACTAGTATTACTGTTGAAGAGAACACTGCCTATTCTCATATTAACACTCATCGACGTCAATATTAATAATGTGTGATGTATTATTACCAATCTTTATAACTTTGTTATTACTAGTGTTTGTGAAAACATTTTTATGTGAAAATTTAAAAAAATATATAAAATGTATTATCGGTAACAACCCACTATCATAGTTGCTATTGCAACAATATTAACTGTTATTACGTACAAATAGTTAACAACTGGATTAAATGTAAGCATACAATAATTATGAGATAAGCACTTCCTTGTCACATCTTATAGTAATAGATTTGCTGTAGTTTTACAACATTGTATATATAATGGCTGCAAATGAGACTCATTTGAGATATAGTTTTGGCTTGAAAACCAGTTAAGGAGATAAATTGTTTTTCCAAAGTCCTGAGATTCAACAACTAAATTATATTGTTCTATATTCTCAGATAAACCTGTGTTAGTAATACAAGTAGGACCTGGTCAAAGAATAAGTGATTTGGTAATCCTGTTATGTCGATGATATCTCCAATTGATCAATAATCTCAGAATATGACTTTATATTCCCAACACTACTGAGAATTAAAATTCAGTTAATCAATATTGCTTTCATTACAAGGACACAGTACTCATAGATAGACAGTAATTATCTCTAATATGGAAGAGCATAGAAGAGTGATAACAACTTTATTTTGATATTGTACACAAGTACCAGTAACTGATGTGGACTCTTACTATTCTAATAAATTCAATACAAAACTCAGCATACAAGTGTATAGAATTTGTGATGATATTTAGGGAAAGGTAAGACAATAGCTTCAAAATTATCAGAGGACCAGAGATCTTCTTGTCCCACTTCTCACTACTCCATAATATTACAAAACCAATGTCTATGTTATGTGAGTGTCTAGAAATTGCTCATAAAAAATTACATAAATTGTATAATATAGTTTTTGGCATTATAAACTGGACTACTGTTCACACACTTCCTTTCAATGTTAATACCTGAATTATTGTTTATTTAATATTCACTTGTTTATATAATAACTAGTATATAGTATGATGGGTGGAGCATAGCGACCTCAATTACTAAATTTGCTATTTAAACTTTAGACCTTTTTACTTACAATGTTTACGAAGAAGAGCTGTACTGATATCAAAAATGTTGTTTGTCCTACTACTTATGATTGTATCTATTCTTCCATTAACAAGTAAGTACTGTCTAGTTGTATACCAATAATATAATGATATCACCACTAGACTCAACAGTGACTTCATTGATATGTCCACCCTCTCAACAATGTTACAATGATAGTCATCTCATTCTCTCATGTGAAACAGAGGGACCTGTTTTAGCTTGGAGAATTAACCAGCAATCATTTGAAATTGTCTATAATTATCATGATCCTGTAGGTAGCACTGATACAGATGGGAACTTTCAAACAAGTCTTGATCAACGACAACCAGCAAAGTCCACAATGAAAATTACACCAACTACTTCAATGCAGGGTCTACAAATTGATTGTATTGATGGTATTGATGGGGATAAGAGATCCTGTATTCTTGAAGTTATTGGTAAGTAGAAAAATATGAAAATTTAAAATCTCTATTCAATTATTAAACACTGCAGAGTACCCTGGCTCACCTGTTAATCTCACTATTACACATATCTCTGACAATACAGTAAAATTACAATGGACTCCACCAGTACAAACTGGTGGTTCTAATATTACTTTACATTATATAGTTAATATTAGTTCAGAGAATGACACTAATTTCATTTGTTTTAATGATCAATGTAATGTAACATTAAACAAAACCACAATTACTGGCTTACAGACTGGTATACAATATAACATTACTGTGTCTGCTGTTAACTGTATTGGTACAGGACCACCAAGTTCATCAATACAAGTAACACCAGGTATGTGATACAGACAGCATCACATACACTATAAAGTTTAATAAACAATATACTGGTTCAATTAAATGTACAATATTGTATTACATCATTGAATAGAAGGTCATATTCTTTAGGGAAATCTCCTATACTAATTTCACAGCACTATTTCAAAGCAGTTAACTTTACTACTGTCAAGTTGTATTGGTCCATTTTAAACAACTCCATTAAGAAGCTTAAGAACTTTAATGTCAACTTGTTTGAAGCTTTGAACAAATCTAATGTAAGAGAGTTTATTACAGAGAATACCAGTCTTGAAGTAACAGATTTAAAAAAGGAACTAGAATACTTCTTTTCTGTTCAAGCAAAAGATTTTAATGGGAGTGTAGGTGTCTATTCTACTCCTGTCAACTTCATATTAGATGGTACATAAATCACAGATATTGTCCATTCATCAATCTGTCTGTCCATTAATCTATTTACCCATTTATCCATTAATCCATGTATCTATCCATATTCCATTTATGTAATGATTACTTTCTTGTCTTATAGTTCCAATATCAGTAAACTTGACAAATTGTACAATTAAACTGTCTGACTCAAATTTCAAAGCTGATCAAAATTTTTTGCATATAACTTTTAGGGTAAGTAAATAAGTTTACTGTTAACCTTACTAGGAACATGAGTCATACTATATACACATTTGTGTACTTATGTAAACTAGCCTATTGAAAGGTCATGTTTCAATGATAACTAAACATACTTTCTCTGACCTAACCATCAATGGTTATAAAAACAAATAATGTTATCATTATAGTGGAAGTTCATGAACTTGAAAGACATTATGTCTCCAATAGACATATAAAACAAATGAGCTAAAATCAAGATGTACTTTGATTTATAGAATGACATATCAATGTAGAAAATAACAACCATAGATACACACAGAACATTTGATCACTAAAAAAGGCAGGCATGGATAAATAATGCCTAGCAATTTCAGTAACTTGTGGATAACTTGATTCGTGTTCTTTCTACCAATCTAAAGGATTCTTGTCTGATTCCACTCTTGGTTTCTTAGGACTAGGAGAATTCTCTTCTATACATTCATCTTCACTCAAACTGCTAGTGTTGTTGCATATATAAAGTTCCTCAGTCTGATTAATCAAGGTGGTTAGATGAGTTCCTTCTGTGCATCACTAACTTATGGTGTCAAGGGTCAATACTTGAAGCTAAAACAGGTATTCCTGTGGCTACTCCATTGTCATAAATAGAAAAATGCTCCTTGAGCTGAGATTTCACTATGTCTTTGAACCTCTTCAGTGCATTCAAGACAGAAAAGACCACCGAGATAGACACATTCTCATCATAACATAGAGAAGTAGTGGCTATTTGGAGAGGTTTTAGAACAATTACCATCTGACTGAGAAGAACTCATTGTTAATCTTTGAGGTGAAGGTGTTGTACTCCTTCTGAGTGCCCTGGTCGTCATGAAAACAGTGTTAATCACTTTTTGTTGGTTGTTTAAACTCTCCACCGTTGCATATGTTGTGTTCCACCTTGTAGATCCTTCTTATATGAGACAATTCTCAGGAACATTCATTTGAGCCTTCCTTCAGAGTTGTCACGGCTACAATACTATGGTGAAAATGGGTGATTAACATACCATCTTAGCAGCATCTTTGACTTTGCTGATTGGAGGATGACTTAAGCCAGCATTTATAGCCAAGTGAAGTGCATGGGCAAAGCATGGTACATCAAGACTGCCATTGGTGATACTGGTTGCAAGGTTCATGTTGAAAGCATTATTGTGAACTATACCAGAGAGGTTGTTATCCCAATCTTTCATGGTACTGCGTAACCTGTCAGGAATATTGTGGGCTGTGTGTCATTCAGGCACCTCATGAGTCAGCAATACCTTTGACTCCATTGCCCAATCTCTGTGAGACGATGCTCAGGAACTTACACCCAAGTGAAGTATATGACCAAAGCATGGTACATCAAGACTACCATTGGTGATACTGGTTGCAAGGTTCATGTTGAAAGCATTATCGTGAGCTATACCAGAGAGCTTGTCTCGAGGTAAATCCCAATCTTTCATGACACCTTGTAACCTGTCAGCAATATTCTGGGCTGTGTGTTCTTCAGGCATCTCGTGGGTCAGCGATACCTTTGACTCCATTGCCCAATCTCTACTAATGTAGTGTGCTGTTATTGTTAAGTAGGCATCAGTATGTTGGCTAGTCCATATATCAGTTGTCTCTGCTACGTATTGAACAGACTTAAGCTTCTTCTTAAGGGAAACTTTCAGAGAATCAAATAAACGTCGACAAACTGCTGTAATATGAGTGTGAAAAGGTACAGTGTAAAATGGTTCAATATAATTGACCAGCTCCCTGAATCCAGATCCTTCAACATCGCAGATCCTTTACAACAAATTCAGCGATAAGTTCTATCATAACTTTAGTTTGTTCAGTGATGCAGCCATCCTAAATAAATCCACGAGTTTCTACAGTTGTTTGTTTCCTCGCTGACCGGATTCTCCTCGCTGTTTGTACATGACTGGGTGAACCGATCCAGATGATTTAGCAAGTTCGACGTAGCTCATCAGTATGTGAGAGATTTCTTACATACATCCACTCGACATTTGGCTTTTTTTACTTTCTTCCCATCTTCCAGCACACGAAACTTTCTCTCATCACCGCCACATGAGCTTGTCAGTGATAAAAAATTAAGTGGGAGGAATCGTTCGTAATAAAAAATACTATACGAATATTAAAATAAACGAACAAATATTCGTATAAAAGAATATTTGTTTCAGTCCTAAATTGAGCACTTTGACTTACATGTAACTAATGAGTAAAGAAAATTTCTTATAACAACTCCATAGCTTATGAAAACTCTCTTGTTTGCAGACTTAACAAAAATTCAGTAATTTATAACAATAACTGTATCATTAAAATAATGTTAGGACAATTTTACAATTATATTTTTGTTTAGTACTTTAAGAGTAGCAGACCTCCAATCACTGGATATTTAATACATCATAATGGCACAGAGTCTGGCAACACAACTTCCATTTTTCATAATACTACAAATACTACAGTGGATTACAAAACTGTTATTCCTAGTCAATGTATTAATGGAGATTATTTGTTGATATCTGTGGCAGCTGTCAATGACTTAGGTACTGGTGATTGGGCAACAACCAGTGCTAAACTAACATTCTGTAGCCACTTTATTACACGTAAGAATGATATAACAATGTTACTATTAATAATATTTTGTGCTATTTATAGCTTCAGTTCCAATCACTTCAACAACAGTTATGATTATGAAAACATCAACTTTTTCTAGTGTAAAGTCCAACTCTTTGGAATCAAGTGCTACTATAGACATTATGAACAGACAAACAGTTATACCTACTTCCTCATCACAAGATAATAATAGTTTGTTAAACAGTACCTATTTAAACTATTATAATGTTTACTTTATTTTATATACAGATTCATTCCAAACAACACCCCATACATTCCCGTCTGTAATTCTATTGGTAACATTACCCCTCTCAGTATTTTTACTGATTATTTTATGCTTTATCATCTGTTTGATCTGTATTGTAATATGTAAGAAACATGAGTTCACAAAACAAGGTATCGCTCTTTTTCTCTTGTAATTTGATAATTATAGGTAGTCCTACAGGGAAACAAGGAAAAAATACTTGTATTACTATTGAAGAGAACATTGCCTATTCTTATATTAACATTCATTGACGTCAATAATAATGTGTGATCTATTATTAACAATCTTTATAGCTTTGTTATTACTAGTTATTTCTAAAAACATTTTTTATATAAACGTTTAACAAGTTTAACAACTATTTATATTGTTGCTATAGCAACTATTTTAACTGTTGTTACTAATAATATAATGATGTCACCACTAGACTCAACAGTGACTTCATTGGTATGTCCACCCTCTCAACAATGTTACAATGAAAGTCATCTCATTCTCTCATGTGAAACAGAGGGAGTTATTTTAGCTTGGAGAATTAAGCAGCATTCATTTAAAATTGTCTACAATCTATATCATCCTGTACATAACACTGATACAGTTGGGAATTTTCAAACAAGTCTTGATCAATGACAACCAGCAAAGTCACAATGACAACCAGCAAAGTCACAATGAAAGTCACACCAACTACTTCAATGCAGGGTCTACAAATTGATTGTATTGATGGTATTGATGGGGATAAGAGATCCTGTATTCTTGAAGTTATTGGTAAGTGAAGAAAATTATGAAATTTTAAAACCTCTATTCAATTATAAAACATTACAGAGTACCCTGGCTCACCTGTTAATCTCACTATTACACATATCTCTGATAATGTAGCAGTGCAATGGACTCCACCAGTACAAAATGGTGGTCCTAATATTACTGTACACTATATAGTTAACATTAGTTCAGAGAATGACATTACTTTCATTTGTTCTGATGATCAATGTAATGTAACATTAAACAAAACTACAATTACTGGCTTACAGACTGGTATACAGTATAACATTACTGTGTCTGCTGTTAACTGTATTAGTACAGGACCACCAAGTTCATCAATACATGTAACACGAGGTATGTGATACAGACAGCATCACATACACTATAAACTTTAATAAACAATATACTGGTTCAACTAAATACACAATATTGTATTACATCATTGAATAGAATGTCATATCCTTTAGGGAAATTCCCTATTCTAACTAAACCCCTCATTCATAGCAGTTGACTTTACTATTGTTAAGTTGTATTGGTCAATTATCAATGATTCAGTTGAGAAGGTTAAGAACTTTAATGTCAACTTGTTTGAAGATTTGAACACATCTAATGTAAGAGCCTTTACTACCGATAATACCAGTCTTATGGTGAGAGATTTTAAAAATAGAATACTCCTTTTCTGTTCAAGTAAGAGATTTTAATGAGAGAGTGGGTGTCCTTTTACTCTTGTCAACATTACATTACATAAATCACAGATATTGTCCATTCATCAATCTCTCCATCCAATAATCTAATTATCCATTAATCCATGTATCTATCCATCTTTCATTTATGTAATTAATTACTTTCTTGTCTTCACTATTATAGTTCCAATATCAGTAAACTTGACTAATTGTTCAACTGACTCAAAATTTTAAAGCTGATCAAAATACAAATTCTTTGCATATAACATTTAAGGTATGCAGACAAGATTATTGTGACCTAATTAGGAACACCATTCATCCTATATACACATTGATGTTCTTATGTAAACTAGCCTGTTTTATATGTTTACTCAGTGCATCATTTCATAAATTGATATCAATCAATTGAGAGGATATATTTCTATGGTAACTAAACATACTTTCTCTGACCTAACCATGAATGGTTATAAAAACACAAACACTTTAATCTATGATGTCATCATTATAGTGGAAGTTCATGAACTTAAAGACATTATGTCTCCAATAGATATGTAGAACAAATAACTAAAATTAAGATGTACTCATTGTAATAATCATGAGTTCACAGATCAAGGAATCTCTCTCTCTCTCTCCTATAATTTAATGACTATAGTCCTTTAGCTACTGATATCTATAGTAATCCCAGCTATGTTAGTGTAACTGTACCAAGAGTAATTCAAGTGAGACCTCCTTCAGTAATTTATGATGAAATCAGACCA
This sequence comes from Xestospongia muta, assembly GCA_963693285.1. Lineage (NCBI taxonomy): Eukaryota > Metazoa > Porifera > Demospongiae > Haplosclerida > Petrosiidae > Xestospongia > Xestospongia muta. The sequence continues at coordinate 11,362,991 of OY848918.1, forward strand.
ACATTAGAGAAACACAAGAGGAACAAGGAGGAGGTACTAGTATTACTGTTGAAGAGAACACTGCCTATTCTTATATTAACACTCACCAACATCAATATTAATGATTTGTGGTGTATTATTACCAAATCAAAACCTGTAGCGTTATTGAAAGTATCTCTTTTTTAGATAAACCCCTTAGAAAGATAACCCTAATCCCAATACTAGAAGTGTCGTCTGCGCTCTGAAAAATGATATGTCCAGTTAGATTATAAGAAAGTTTATAATATTGAACAAGATCATAGTATAATGTGTCATTATAAGAATCTGTATCACAAACCACATTATGTCTCAATACATTAGCAGTATAGCTTACATTGAGGTGGTATGGTCATAATGTGACTATAATAATTGAGTTCTATTTATGACATTACATTTCTTTATTAATAGATTTATCTGATGTATGAAAATGTAATATTGTGTAAACAATAACAATACTTGTCACTCTATATTATAATTGTCAAAATTAATAAGTTTGACATCTTATCATAGACCATTTTTATAAGGCTAACACAATAAACAATTATAATAAATTGCATTCAATGGAGTGATACCTATTGTCTTGAATATTAATTGTGCAAGTATAAAATATTAAAATAATATTATAATCAAAATTGAAAGGTTGATATAGGACCATAAGAAGGCCTACTTCTAAACATTTTCTACAGATTGTAAATTTAAACTATTTTTACAGTCTTCACTCATTTGAATATAATTGTGTGATTTCGTTCATACTGTTAATATAATAAATAACTCAATATATATATATATATATATAGACCTACACAGTTATGTTTAATGACCCATTGGAAGTTCAGGTCATTATATCTATGTTTATTATTATGATGATTCTTTTGATAGTTCCTTTCGATAAATTACATATACTGCCACTAGTGTAATCAGTACTATTATTATCACTCCAATAATAGATCCAATAGTACCTCCTACAATAGCTCTTACATTTTCTATGTAAACTATCAAAATTAATATAAACTCATTATACAAACTTACTTCCTCCTCCTTTTTTTCCATCATTGTCATCACTCTCATGATCACATTGAGCAACTACTGTTAGTTCTATAACAAAGAGAGACATTGACCATCATAGTATCATATCACACTTAAACACAAACACAATTACCTGTTGGTATGCCTTGACCAAAGATATTAACTGGTGTAACACTAATAATGTAAGTTTGATCTCTAATAGCTTTAGTAGTTCTCCAAGTATTGTTATCTACTCTATGGTAAGTGATATCTCTAGTTAGATTATGTGAGAGGTTATAATATTGAACTGGAGGTCGTATTACTGTGTTGTCTTCTATATCCTATAATATATCATATAATTATGTTATGATCAATCAGTATAGCTTACTTGTATTGTCACTGTGATATTAACAAAACAATAATTTACAGTTCTATTTGTGGCATTAGAAATATTTATTAACAGGTATATTCTTGCTGGAACTATATGAATTTAATAACTGAAGGTAATAACCATTTGCAATTATAGGAAATACCTAATTTAAATGGAAAGCTCTGGACACTTTGTGGTCCAATTCTGCCTACAATGTCAATACCACTGACAGTGTAACTGTATACAGCAGTTGTATTATGAAGATTATTAAAATTAACGTTCAGGTGAGGTGAGGTAGTATTGGTACTATAGACTTCAGTTGTGTTAATCCTAATAACAACTTGATATTCAACAGAACATGTCACAATGTCCCAACTAAGTTGGACTTGAGGTCGAGAATCATTGAATGTTGTATTGTGGATGGTAAGTCTCTCGGGAGGTCCTACAAAATGATATTATAAAAAGACTGTCGTACTACCATAATACAAGAGCTATTTGTATATTCTACTTTAATGTATGCCTGATTCTTTATTGGTTTGTTTCTCACATAATTTTCATTAAAATAAAGTGATTTGAGATTTTTACTTAATATAGCTTTTCAGTTATCAATACATCCTGTTTTCATAATATTTACAAAAACTGATAAGTATTCTATATAACAATTACCTGGATCTCTGACAGTACAGTTTTGGTAACTTGATTGTACTCCACCATTGATGCACTTGATATGTAAATCTGCTGTCTCATTTACTGTGAATGTTAAATTTGATGACTTCAGCAAATTATGATAGGTAGCTTGAAATCCTTGACCTTCTTTAATTGCATAGTTGTCTGATTGAATAAAGTCAAGCTGTTGTATACTTGTGCCATTAAATGTTGTAATGTCCCAGGTTAATGCTGGTGTGGAGGTCTTACAATAGCACTGTACCAGATTTTCTACACATGTTCCATTACAAGCCCCATTACAATTAAAATCCTCTACAACAGCACCTATACAAAGTACAGTGGAACACATTTAAAAGATCATGCACAATTATCTTACATGAGGGTTTGAGTAGACAGAGAAGACATATAATGAATAGAGCTTTTAGTGAATTGTTAAAATGTTTGCACTTCTTATGAGAGAAATACAACCTATACATAATATGAACTTTGAGAAACTTACTGGAATAAGCTTAACAGCTCCATGTTCCTAAAAGAAGTAAAATAATAACTATAGTAGAGAAATGACATTAGACCTTCCTGTTTTCAGCCATGTTAGCCACACACAGCACTTACCAGCAAAGCAATAACCTTATATAGTAACTTTTACATATTTCATTTATGAATATCAATCTGTTGTTTACATAGACTAGATCTACCTACACATTATAGATAGTAGAATTTGTAACTTTACTCAAGCACAGATAATTATTGTAAAGTATAGGCATGTTGATTGTGTTAATATGACATGAAGTGGTTAGGAGGACAACCTACCTCTTTACTTTACACTCATTTTTGCAAAACTAAGTTTAATTTACAGGCTATAGACAGAGAAAACAATAGTCTAGTTCCATGCTTGATTTAAGGGAAGAAGAGACAATAGCTCCAGAATTATTGGCTAAACAGAGGTTGTTTTGCCCCACTTGAAGGCTCAAGCTGACTTGACCCTTTTCTTCTTACTCTATATTATTTATTACAAAGCCATTGTCTATGTTATGTGGTAATTTAAAATTGCCTATAAAAATGCCATAAATTGTGCACAACCCATACTGTCAACATTCAGGCGAGATGAATTAGTATTCTCACTATAGACTTCAGTTGTGTTAATCCTAATAACAACTTGATATTCAACAGAACATGTCACAATGTCCCAACTAAGTTGGACTTGAGGTTGACAATCATTGAATGTTGTATTGTGGATGGTAAGTCTCTCAGGAGGTCCTACAAAATGACGTTATAAAATGATTGTTTTAGAATAAACTACCAGAACACAGGAACTGTTTGTATATTAAATTTAAATGTATTCCTGATTGTTTTTTGTTTCAGTTCTGACATAATTGTCATCATAAGTAGCTTGAAACCCTTGATCTCTTTTAATTACATAGTTGTTTGATCTAATATACTCAAACTCTTGTATACTTGTGCCGTTAAATGTTGTATGTCCCAGATTAATGCTGGTGTGGTGGTCTTACAATAGCACTGAACCAGGTTTCTTACACGTGTTCCATTGCAAGCCTCATTACACTTATTAAAGTTCTCAACAACAGCACCTATACAGTGTACAGTGGAACACATTATAAGCTCATGGCTTTAAAATTATCTTACATGAGGGTTTAAGTAGACAGAGAAGACATATAACAATGAATACATTTTTAGTGAATTGTTCAAAACTTTGCACTTCTAAGGAGAGAGATACAATAACCATAATAGAGACTTGTCATCAGACCTTCCTGCTATCAGCCATGTTACCTCTACACACAGCACTTACCAACAAAGAGGCAACCTTTAATAACTCTTACATATTTCATTTATGAATATCAATCTGTTGTTTACATAGACTAGATATCTATCTACACATTATAGATAGAGAATTTGTAACTTTACTCAAGCACAGATAGTTATTGTAAAGTAGACGCATAGTGGAGCCTTGATTGTATGTTGATGTGACATGAAGTACCTCTTTCTTTTTACACAATTTACAGGCTATAAACAAAGAAGACAATGGTCCAATTGTATAGAATAGGAATTCTCCAAGGCTGGGTTATATTTTTCATGATGTCAAACCTAGAGTGTGTATTAGCAATTCTTATGAATTGAGACGTCGTAAAAGTACAGTCGTAGTGTTCAAGGACATTAATGTTTAAAAACTATAATAGGAGACTTAATTTAGGGGAAGGGAAATAATAGTTCCAGAATTATTGGTAGGACAGAGGTCACCTTGCCTCACTGAAGGTTCAGCCTGGCTTGACCCTCTTCTTCATAGTCCATATTTTTACAAAACTATTGTCTATATTATATTAATATACTATACTTCATCGAAATGTTAATTTTTAATTGCTGTTTATTTAAAATCTATTTGTTTACATAATACTATAATACTACTCTGTATAATGGGTGGAGCATAGACTACTATAAAAGAGCACAAATTAATTTGCATTGTTAACTTTAGACTTTTAATTTATAACGTTTACGAAGAAGAGGTATACTCATTACAAAAATGTTGTTTGTCCTACTACTTATGATTGTATCTATTCTTCCATTAACAAGTAAGTACTGTCTAGTTGTATACTAATAATCTAATGATGTCACCACTAGATTCAACAGTGACTTCATTGATATGTCCACCCTCTCAACAATGTTACAATGATAGTCATCTCATTCTCTCATGTGAAACAGAGGGACCTGTTTTAGCTTGGAGAATTAACCAGCAATCATTTGAAATTGTCTATAATTATCATGATCTTGTAGGTAGCATTGATACAGATGGGAACTTTCAAACAAGTCTTGATCAACGACAACCAGCAAAGTCCACAATGAAAGTCACACCAACTACTTCAATGCAGGGACTACAAATTGATTGTATTGATGGTATTGATGGGGATAAGAGATCCTGTATTCTTGAAGTTATTAGTAAGTAGAAAAATATGAAATTTTAAAACCTCTATTCAATTATTAAACACTGCAGAGTACCCTGGCTCACCTGTTAATCTCACTATTACACATATCTCTGACAATACAGTAAAATTACAATGGACTCCACCAGTACAAACTGGTGGTTCTAATATTACTTTACATTATATAGTTAATATTAGTTCAGAGAATGACACTAGTTTCATTTGTTCTGATGATCAATGTAATGTAACATTAAACAAAACTACAATCACTGGCTTACAGACTGGTATACAGTATAACATTACTGTGTCTGCTGTTAACTGTATTGGTACAGGACCACCAATTTCATCAATACAAGTAACACCAGGTATGTGATATAGACAGCAATACATACACTATAAATTTTAATAAACAAAATACTGGTTCGATTAAATGGACAGATTTTATTATATCATTGAATAGAATATCATAATATCATATCCTTTAGGGAAATCTACTATTCTAATTTTACAACCCTCCTTCAAAGCAGTTGACTTTACTATTGTTACGTTGTATTGGTCAATTATCAATGGCTCCATTGAGAAAGTTAAGAACTTTAATGTCAACTTGTTTGAAGCATTGAACACATCTAATGTAAGAGAGTTTATTACAGAGAATACCAGTCTTATAGTGAGAGATTTAGAAGAAAAACTAGAATACTCCTTTTCAGTTCAAGCAAGAGATTTTAATGAGAGAGCGGGTGTCTTTTCTATTCCTGTCAACTTCACGTTAGATGGTACATAAATCACAGATATTGTCCATTCATTAATTAGTCTGTCCATTAATCTATTTGTCTATCTATCCATTAATCTCCATGTATCTATCCATTTTCCATTTATGCGATGACTATTTTCTTGTCTTATAGTTCCAATATCAGTAAACTTGACAAATTGTATAATTGAATTGTCTGACTCAAATTTTAAAGTTGATCAAAATACAAATTCTTTGCATATAACATTTAAGGTATGCAGACAAGATTATTGTGAACCTAATTAGGAACACCATTCATCCTATATACACATTGATGTTATTATGTAAACTAGCCTGTTTTATATGTTTACTCAGTGCATCAGTTCATAAATTGATATCCATCAATTGAGAGGACAAGTTTCTATAGTAACTAAACATACTTTTCTGACCTAACCATCAATAGCTGTAAAAGCACAAACACTTTAATCTATGATGTCATCGTTATAGTGTAAGTTCATGAACTTAAAGACATTATGTCTCCAATAGATATGTAGAGCAAATGAGCTAAAATTAAGATGTACTCATTGTATAGGCAAAATTATAGGATATTGTATATGTCAGTAGTAAGATAATGGTATGGTCATTACTATTTATTAGCATATAATCTTAAAATGCCATATCAATATGAAAAATAACATACATAGATACCCACAGAACATTTTGCCATGAAATAAGACCACCTGTATGATATGTGAAGTATGCCTTGGCAAAAGACTTATATCTTTTCTGCCAGGCATGCTGCATTTGTCCAGGTTGTCTTAAGATTGCTTTGAGCCACTTGTTACACGGGTACATCACTTCATTTTTCTTGTTTAGTACTTTAAAAGTAGCAGACCTCCAATCACTGGATATTTGATACATCATAATGGCACAGAGTCTGACAACATAACTTCCATTTTTCATAATACTACAAATACTACAGTGGATTACAAAACTATCATTCCTAATCGATGTATCGATGGACCAGATTTGTTGGTATCTGTAGCAGCTGTCAATGACTTAGGCACTGGTGATTGGGCATCAACCAGTGCTAAAATAACATTCTGTAACCACATTATTACATGTAAGAATGATATAATAATCTTACTATTAATAACACTTTGTGCTATTTATAGCTTCAGTTACAGTCACTTCAACAACAGTTATGATTATGGAAACATCAATATTTTCTAGTGTAAAGTCCAACTCTTTGGAATCAAGTGCTACTATAGACAATATGAATAAACAAACTTCTACAGTTATACCTACTCCATCATTACAACATTATAATAGTTTGTTAAACAGTACCTATTTAAACTATTATAATTATTACTTTATTTTATATGCAGGTTCATTCCAAACAGCACCCCATACATTCCCGCCTGTAATTCTGTTGGTAACATTACCCCTCTCAGTACTTTTACTGATTATTTTATGCTTTATCATCTGTTTGATCTGTATTGTAATATGTATGAAACATGAGTTCACAGATCAAGGTATCTCTCCCTCTCTCCTTAATTTGATGACTATAGTCCTTTAGCCACTGATATCTATAGTAATCCCAGCTATGTTAGTGTAACTGTACCAAGAGTAATTCAAGTGAGACCTACTTCAGTAATTTATGATGAAATCAAGCCAACACTAAGAGAAACACAAGAGGAACAAGGAGGAGGTACTAGTATTACTGTTGAAGAGAACACTGCCTATTCTCATATTAACACTCATCAACGTCAATATTAATAATGTGTGATGTATTATTACCAATTGTTATAGCTTTATAATTACTAGTGTTTGTGAAAACATTTTTTATGTAAAAAGTTAACAAATATATAAAATATAATATTGGTAACAACCACTATCATTGTTGCTATAGCAACAATATTAAAGCTGTTATTATATATATATATATATATATATATATATATATACATATATTTAATAACTGGATTAAATTGAAGCCCACAATAATTATGAGATAAGCATTTCTCATCACATCTTACAGTAATAGATTGCTGTAGTTTTACAATTATATAAATGGTGGCTACAAATGACTCATTTTAGATATAATTTTGACTTGAAAACCAGTCGAGGAGATAAAGTTTTTAGTTTCTTCCAAAGTCGTGAGATTTCTCTTGCATGACAGCTGGAACACTCTAGTGACAATATAACTGAGTCATCTTTAGAATGCTTAACAGTTACAATTTCAATTTCCAATGTATATCGTCTGCTCCACTTGGAACAATTCCAGTTACAGAGTTAGGTAACAGTGAGCACTCCTCACAATTGTGAGTGGCACATGCTATGCTTTTTCAACAATTCCATTGTTTACAGCAACAGACTTTAGCAACTCAGTTGAATGGACTGAATAACTTCATATGAAGGAAGTACCAAATCCAACTGAAACAATGATGGAGCTACTTAAATTAAGGGAAGTACCATTATCAAGTATGAGTTATAGCTACTCAAGCTTTATGGGGACTATTGATTTGTAGACAGTTTCTCCAAGGATATGTGGCCAAAGGACATGATGTGGATTAAAGGGAAGAGGTTGATCTTGGATAGGCTGTCATGCATGTGGGCAGTGGTATTACAGATCATGTGTGAAAATATAGATGGCAGAGGCCAAGAAGATGGCAAGTGGACATGTCGACTATGTGTTACTGAACCAAAGTCAAAGATATTGAACAACAAATACAAACTGATCATTACTTCTGAAGAACAAGTAGTATACTATATATATATAACACATTATTCAGCTTCTCAAAATATGTACTGACCTACTGTAACCCACTGTAACCTACTGTAACCCATTGTAACCAATTGTAATGCACTGTAAACTACTGCGAATGCACTGAAGTCCTAGATGATTTACTTTCTTGTGAACAGCTGAATATGCAGATACCACCACAGTAATATGCAGTAAACAATTTTCCCTCATTCCTTGGGGTGATCAACCAATACAGTTATATAAGGCTATAGCAGTTAAAGTGAGTCTCATTTAATTTTAGATATAGTTGTCTCAAAAACTAGTTCAGGATATAAAATTCATTTGGAAAGAGACTTTTATACATTTAATTCAACAAATAACATGTTTTTATTATCAGATATAAACCTTTGTTAGGCTAGGTGGTTTTGGTGATTCTAACACTTCAATGGTAGCTCCAATTGATCAATATTCTGAGAATATGACTTTTTATATCCCCAAAACTACTGAGATCAAATATCATTTTATCATTTCCACTAGGTACTAAAGATATAGTGCTAAAAAGGATGGACAAACACAATTTCTAACATGGAACACAATCATTGACCTCACTGTACATTCTATTACTATACAGTCTAATACAAAATTCACAATACTGGTATATGGATTTGGTAATAGTATTGGATAGTTTTATAGTGATGGTTTGAGCCTAATACAACTTGTCAAAGGTTTGTAATCTAACACATGTAACAAATCTAAAAGTCAAACTTGGTATTGACATATTTGGAGAAGTATCTGTGTTGGACCATTTACAAATTATCGATCAAATTACTGTATCATTTGAGGACACTATACTATAACTATACTTGTATCAGTTCTGATGATGCTCTGTGTATCTGTAGGTCAATAAGTCAATTCATTCCACAACATACATGACCACTGATCATGAAATCACTAAAATAAGAGACAACTGTTGACAAAGTCATTCTAGTAAACTTTTTACTGATTAGTATATTCAATAATCAGCAACTGTTAATTATCAAAACAGTTTCAATGTGGTTAATTTACTACAGAAGTGAAAGTAAATGTTGTGTCAAGTGTACCAAATAATTTAACAAAGTTTTGATAATAAAACTACATGTATCTCGTTGTCTTGCTAAAACTGGAAGAGTGACAATAAAATTGTTTCAGAGATTTATCAGTAGAGAAACCACCCTACCAAGACACATTTGGATTCTATGAAAATAGAACATCAGAAATACACATTCTATAGATATATGTTATATGTACCCTAAATAAAGCTAGTCTTCCATGTACAGCAAATGTACCTATGCCCCAACAACATAGTGTCCTCTCACTCCTCTGTGTTTAAAACTTATCTTACCCCTTACTTAATAGTTGCACTTTTATTAGGCTTTTGTTTTAAATTATATCAAGTATTTTTATACTATTTTTATCAAAATTCCCCAACCAATATTAGTTGCCAGCTACAAGCACGTAACAGGAACTGCTTTGACACTCTGACCCAATGAATATCGGTAAGTAGGATGTAGGATGCAGTAACGCCGTGTACCCTTGGGTTTAACCTGAGACTTATATCAGCTGTAAATTCCCTCACCTACATCACTCCACAGCCAACGCTGGCTTTTTTTGTCAGAAACATCTACAAGTCATGAACATTTTACTAGTGTTTATTGCATTTGGTAAGTTTAAATAGTCTATTAGAGTTGTTTAATAGTTGACTATTATCTTACCAGGTTTCCTGGCTACACAAGAAACTGCCATTGCTAGCTATGGTACTGACTTTTATATTGGACTTATGATCAATTTTAATACAACGACTGAAAATATTTGGTTATTTATAACGACACCTTTTTCATCTCCTGTCAATTATACTATTGCAGACTTCACTCATATTATATCTGCAGGCATTGTCACCAATGTAAGCCCAGTCAATGAGAGCATTGATATATCTTATGTTACATTAAACAGTAGTTATTCTCAACGTAAAAAAGGGATACATGTCTACACAGAAAATGGAGGACTTATATCAGTGCTAGTTATTAACTATGTTTATTATTCATCTGGTGACTATCTTGCTTATTCACATCAAGAATTGTTGATACATCAATATCGATACTTTGTTGTGTCGATAGTAACAGCTGAATTGCTAAGTGGAGTACTTCTTGTAGGCAATAAGGACAACACTACAGTCACCATTATACCTACTCAAAGTATTGTTGTTCCTCAAGATATCCAAAACTCAACGAGTGCTGAAATGACAGTCACAGCTGGAGCACCATTCACCATTACTCTTCACAAAATGCAGACATTTCTTTTTGGATCACTAACTGCTGATATCAGTGGAACTAGTATAGTATCAGATAAACCACTCACTGTAATCAGTGGTCACGAATGTGCTTACATACCAATCAATGTTACAGCTTGTGAACAACTCACTGAACAGATCCCACCCACAGTAACATGGGGTAAAAGATTCCTCCTCACTCCTTATGCTGGTAGATCAAGACGATACTACAAGATTATAGCAGCTGACAACAAGACCACACTAACATATAGATGTAGCACTGACTCTGCAGTAACACTTTATCTGTTGAATCCTGGAGATTTTACTACATTTTATTCAAACACATCATATTGCTCTTTAGTCTCAGACAAACCAGTGCTAGTTACTCAACTAGGACCTGGCAATAGCTTTGATTTTCTTGGTATTGGTGATCCTGTCATTTCAACAATACCTCCAATTGATCAATATTTTGAGAATGTAACTTTCATATCTCCAATACTACCAATAATTGAAACACATCACCTAAATCTTGCTTCTACTGCCAATGACACAGTACTAATGGATGGACAACCACTATCTCTAACATGGAACAACATCTATGATAGTGACAATAACATTATTGGATATGGTGCACAAATACCAATAACTGATCTCACCTCTCATACTATTACTACACAGTCTAATACAAAATTTAGCGCTCTAGTGTATGGATTTGGCTGGTCTACTGGCTATTCATATAGTGCTAATGTGAACCAAATGCAACTTGTTCAAAGTAGGTAGAATGAAAATTGTATGTACTGTACTACCATTTCATAGATCCATTACAAGTTCAGCCTTGGTATGGACATATCCTTGGAGGAGTACCAATATTGATATCTGGACCTTATTTTAAAGAAAATGATCGAATTACTTTGTCATTTGATAACATTAATATGGTAGAGTGTACTTACATTAATTCCAAAGTATCACTATGTATCACTCCTCGTCTCACTAAAACTGGAAGAGTAACAGTGAAACTATACCAAAATAACAGTCAATATGAAAAAACAACAAACTTTTATTCCAGTAAGAAATATGCCAATTAAACTGTCAGAGAATTATAATATTTTTTCTAGAACGTGTTGAAGATGATGTACATGTATTGATTAGCTCTAATGAACTACTGATCCATATAGAAGATAATATCTCACTAGCATGGTCAACATTATCTCTAACTAAACCATTACAAGATGTCATTGCTCCCTCGGATTTACTTGTTGACATTAAGTTACATTTTTTCCAGATATCTAATGAAGTCCCTACAATAGAACAGGTGACCACACTAGACAGTAATGTAGCTAATACTGGGTCAGCTAATGTCACAGTACCTATCATATCACATTCCAGTAATCAATCTGTGTATGCTGCCATCATTTCAATTGAAGCTAATGGTAGTGATCCTCTAAATCCTACATTGTTTGATAAAGTAGAAGGGACAGTGACTCAATGGACAGATATAATATGGATAGTGTCAACCAATAAACAATCCAGTGGTACTAAACTATGGTCTGCATGTAAAGCATGGTCTACCAGTGAACCATCTAGTATTGGTCAACAACTATTAGATAAAGTGCGTTCTGTTTTTCCGTGTCCACCCACTATTGCTCAAGCTAGAACTGTCAACAGTGGACTTATTGAAAACAGAGATACAGAATTGATAGCATTCTTTCATCCTAAAGCCACCAAATGTTTTCGTCAAAGGACAATTACAAAGTAAGTTATTATGTAATTCATTTATTGAAATTATTATTATTATTGATCATTATAATAGAACTGAAGGAGCAGGTAATGAATGTTGCTACGGAAACAATGGCAATTTGATAGTGGGGACAACTAATGGAGGATCAGTGGATAAAGTATCTGTAGTTGGTAGTAGTAGATTAAACTACTTCAGTAACTTAGTCAAGCATCAATTTGAAGACATCCTCCCATTTATCTTCTGTTGTAAAGGAACACAAACTAGTTGTGATATTTATTATCAAAGACGTCCTTCAGATAATGGAACTGCTTACAATCCTCCAGTACCTGGTAATAAAATATTTTGTTATGTATGCAAGTGATGTTTGTCTTGTTGTATAGGTTGTGTATATGGTGATCCACATATTGTGACTCTTGATCTTCACAAGTACACATTTAATGGAAAGGGAGAGTTTGTTCTCATTGAGACAAATGATCAATCATTTACACTACAAGGAAGAATGATTGAAGTTAAAACTTCATTGGGAACTGTTGCAGATGCTACTGTCTTCTCAGCTTGTGTAGCAAAAGAAAAGGACTCAAGTACAGTTCAGTTTGAATTAGAAACAGTTGACAATATCACTTCTGTGATCACTCTTGTTGATGGAGAAAGAATTAATTTTGATGAGATAAAGAGTCAACAGTTTAATAATGTATCTGTTATTGACTCTGGTAACAATACACTCAGTGCTACTTTCTCAAGTGGTGCATTTCTACTAGTACAAGAACAAAATGGTTTCATATCTGTCCTGATTATTAGCCTCCCAGAAAGTTATCAAAACAAAACTCAAGGATTAATGGGTCCATATAATGGTGATAAGACAGATGACCTTACTCCAAAAGGAAATGGAACGATACTACTATTGAACTCTACTATACAGGAGGCACATGAAAGCTTTGGAATCACTTGTAAGCATTATTTAGAAACTCTTTTCAATAACTGCATATTTTTGTTCATATATAGGGATCATTGATAATTCTAGTGACAGTTTGTTCACATATCAGTTTCAACAAAGCTGGTCTGCATTCAATTTTCCATCATTCACTGCTGTATATGAGCCTTCCTACATTAATTCCACTCTGGAAGAGAAGGCTAATGAGATTTGTGGAGACGATGTGTTCTGTAAGTTTGATATAGCAGCTACTGGAAGAGTTGAAATTGGAGAAGCTACATATCAAAAAGGAATAGACTTTGAAAGACTTATAAATTTATCCAAACCAGGTATATCAAATTACATATGAAAGTTCATTATTCATTTACAGTCAGTTGTAATCCACCCTGTGTTTATGGTGTTTGTGTGGCTCCTAATGTATGTGCTTGTGGTGAAGGTTATGAAGGAGACACTTGTGATACCATAGGTATTGAAGCTGTTTAATCTATACCAAATTGTATGTGTTATAGTTTATATACCATGTGATCCTAACCCTTGTAATGGTGGTACATGTCAATATCATGCTGGTAATTATATCTGTTATTGTCTACCTGGTTTTACTGGAGTATTCTGTGTTGAAGAAGCACCAAGTAAGTATACACATAAAATAACCGACAGTCAACTATATGTTGTAGTTCCTACAGTTCTAACTTCTGGTAACATTACAATTCCAGTTACCAGTACTAATATTGTATCTGATGGTAGTGTAACAGTTCCAACTGATGGTCATAGTACTAATGTTACAGTTCCAACTGATGGTACTAGCAGTCTTGTTACAGTTATAACTAATAGTCCTACTACTAATCCTACAGTTCCAACTGATGATGGTAATATTACAGGTCTTATTAATTTGTTTTGACTTGTAATTGATTAATAAGTAATAATGATAACTGTAGTATATATATTGAAATTTAAATCTCATGCACAGGTCAATTCACTTACTTCATTCTACTGATGATAATACCATTCATAGTACTCTTGCTAATTAGTATTGTCTGTCTTGTTTGTGGCATCATAATTAAAAAGCGATGGAAAAAATTCTCTAACAAAGGTACTTGTAAATAGAATTCTACAGTATACCTTCTATAATATGATCAGTCCATGAGTGGAAATGATATGTACCATCTGACTAAAAACGACAGTATATATATTGATTAGAAAGCCATTTTTATAGAATCCATAGACATGTTGGTGACATAATAGGATAACTGGTGTGTTCTAACAATAAAGCACTCAGTGATGTTTTTTTCTTTAGCAGGAGATGTTTATTATTCAAGATGTAATGAAGCTGTAGGACGATCACTACCAACAAACATTCATTCAGTAATTTATGAAGAAATTGGGCGTGAGAGCACAGTAATTTATGACAGAGTTAGGGAGAGTACAATAGAATATGATCAAATCAATGAAACTATAAGAAGACAGCAAGATGGTACAATACAAGAAAGGACCTCTTATGTCAACGTTGTTAATAATGATGAATACTCTACTAGTACTATTCCTACTTATTTACCTGTTATGGATGTCACAGAAAATCCTGCATATTCTGACAGTATGAATGTCACAGAAAATCCTGCATATTCTGCCAGTATGAATGTCACAGAAAATCCTGCATATTCTGCCAGTACGAATGTCACAGAAAATCCTGCATATTCTGACAGTATGAATGTCACAGAAAATCCTGCATATTCTGCCAGTACGAATGTTTCAGAAAATCCTGCACATTCTGCCATTATAAATGCTGTTGATAATCCTGTATATTTACCTGGTATGGAGGTTATAGAAAATCCTGCATATTCTACCAGTATGAATGTTGCTGAAAATCATGTG
>OY848918.1:11992799-12012259 GCA_963693285.1 Xestospongia muta
TAACCAATACTTGAACTGAGGAGTGAGCTATTCGGTTAGAAATTTTCAGTGAAAAATGACTGAGGATAATGAGGAGAACAACTATTGTCAGCAAATAAAATGGAAATAGTAAACTGAGACCAGCTTTCCATAACTCTGTCATGCCATTGTAAAGACATAGAGGAATACCAAGGCTAAGATTCAGCATGGAAATAAATACATTCATTGCTAAATGCAATAAAGAAACAACAGGCTGTGTTGATATGATCTTAATGTTTAAAATCCCAATGATTTGAGCATAGAATATAATTCCATTGAGTGTACCAGTTGTTATAGTGAGTCTGAGAGCAAATAACAGGTAAATTAGGAAGGGACCAGCTACTGCATAGAGGGTTAGTGTTAACAACCACCAATTACTACATTGTTTACATTCTGAAGAACCAAATACCACACTATACTTGATACCATTAACAGTAGTACAAGTAGAACATAAAGGTCCTGTTTTTCTTGGTGGACAAAGTGGAAGACGATTCACAAGATAATTGTTAGGATCAGCTATTAAGACATCAGAGCCATTTATCAAAAACATGGTATAACCTTGAACGAGGCTACAAGATTCGTGACAAGTTAGTGCCACACCAAATACTGTAGTCTGACTTGTACCATTTGTAATGTTCATTAGTCCAGCCCATGCAGCAGAGGTAGGTGGTCTAGTGATGGTAGCAAGAGGAAATTGTGAATTAGAATTGTCTGAGACAACTTGACATGTAGGTTGATAATCTCCAGCAAGACCAAGTTTGTCAATAATTGGTGAACATTGACAAGTACCTTTTATTGTATTTAGTTTTAAACCAATAGGACAGTCTAGTAGCTTGAGTTTAACTTTTAATAATGATGAGTCATCATGTGATGATACAACAAAGACAGCATTATTAATCCCTTTTTGATTAATGATTCTTTGATAGAGAGTGAAGTTAACTAGAGTACACTGCTGTGACTCCAAGAGAACTTGATTCTCATCATGAGGTGAGATAGACCATGATGAAAGTGGTGACAATGGCAGGTTTCCATAACCACCTTTTGTCCTAGCCAATGCAAGAGACACTGCAGCATACACATTATTACCTACTACATCTTTGGCTGCCACAGGTATATGTAATGTTTGCCCAGGATATGCTGATATGATTTTGTTTGGAATAGTCAAACAAGAATATTGTATGCATATACAACGACTGATTGACAAAGTAGAGATATTTAATTGACTGTGCTTCAAGGAATGAAAGTGGAAAATTGTACTATAAATATTGTGGTAATAATTTCTATGCATATAGCAATTGTACAGGTTAGTACTGAATATGGAGCTACCAGAGAGACCAGCTGTGTTATTGATGAATATCATACTGATATTTAATGCTGAGATATTTTGAAGAGGGTACAAAAATTGAAATGTACATTGTTTTATGATCTCGTGAGTATCATCTTGTGCAAAAATGGCTCCACCCTTTCTATGTGCAATATTATTGATAAAGGTAGCCCTGAGTCCATTGTTTAAGTAAAATGTACTACTGCCATATAACTTGAATACAGCTCCTCTCTCTCCTCTGTTTCCTTCAAACAACATATTGCCATCCAATATAATGCTAGTGTCAATTACCTCAAAGACAGAGCCTGAGTTGTCATGGTAACAACTGTTAAAACCAGTGAGATAAAGAAACTTAACATTCACCATTGTAAACATACCAGCTTTTGAAAGGGAAGTTGACAAACTCCTTTGAGAATTTTTATACGCTATAACATTTTTCAGAATGACTATCAGAGGTTTTAATGCACTATTTTCATAAGAATAGGTAGTCGCATATAAACATGATCCTGTTGTCTCAATAAGATTATCTGTAAAGTTGACATTACTAAATGTGACAGTGATATTAAAGTCCTTATTTAGTGGTGGATTGTGTATAAAAATAGAGATTGCCCCTGCATTTGCTATCTCATTAAAACCAAATGGATCATTTTGATTTCTAAAAACACTGTTAGATACATTGAGAGGGAAGTCATTTGACAGATGAGTATGATGGCGTTTGTAAAATATCATAATGAAAACAAGAGCAGCTCCATGGCACTTAAAAAGATCATAGTTCTCTATAAAACTACCATAATCAATTACAGTCTGAGAGTTAACGTTAGCTATGCTGTTGAAGTGTAGCACTAACATAGCATCTGAATATGAGCCAGTATTTCGAGTAAATGTTGTTAAAGATATTTGGACATTGGCTGAGAAGTTCTGTTGAGTATAGAGTATTGTCAAACCTGCAGCATTAATAACAGGAATTGAAGTAAGCTTTATTACATCACTCAAATCAGAGAGACACTTATTACTCTTGATATAATCAATATTATATGAGAATCTTGATTTTTTTATTAACACCCTATGATTGTTTAGTGAAGGTGTTAAGTTGCTTTCATCAGTGAACAAAATTAACACTCCGTTACCTAAACTCATATTCTTATGAGTATAAAACTCAGCACTCTTTGTAGAGGTGACATTGACATTTTCTATAGTAGCACTTAAAGGATTAATAGTTAGAACAGCAAACCCATAATTTGATAACATGTTAATGTCTTTGATCAGTAATGTCTCAATATGGAGGAACAGTAGCAGAGAAGACTGATACTCTGTGAAATGTACTGGAGATGTTGTAGAGTTGATCGATGAAAGGATGCTCTCATCCAGATCTCTCAAGAAAGCACCACATTCTTGGAATGATAATTTCTGTAGAGTAAGGTTATAAAGATTTACAAAAACAAATCCACTAGTGGGATATGAAGGCTGAGAGATAGCTGTAGGACATCTTATGTGAGCAAGTGAGTTTGTAGCACTTTTTATAGTCAGCGAGTGACTAGTATTCACAAGACAAAATGATATGTTTGTAATCTCATGAGTAATATTTGTGGACAACACTATAATAGTATCATTACTCAATGGACCAGAATTACATAAAACTGTCTCTAGTTCATTGCTATGAGATATGGTGATTTTTCGATCATAAACTTCTTGAGTGTTAACTAAAAAACAGACGAAGACCAAAATTAGCAACATTACCTCACACTTGTAATTGAGATGATTAGACACTTCTGAGAGTACCAGTTTTTCTGTGAAATCTGTTTTTGTACCAACAAAATCTGTTTTTGTGTTTTGTTATTGTTAGAACGGCTATTTTGAAACTGAAAGCACAATGAGTATTCTTAACTGATTTATAATACCAATAACAGAACAACATTTAATGTTATACATTATACATAGTAATTAACTCCATCTAGACAAAATATTTACAGTTATTTGTATGTAGACAGAAAACATAGACACTCTGTGTCTTCAGTTACGATACACAAATTATGTAATGTTGATTTAATTATAGTTCATAAAGTCTATAATACAAATTATGTTATCATAAGATAGTATTACATATCCATTTCATTAACTATAACAACATGTGTATGCATAATTTGCTGTTTTAAATAATTTTGTTTGGAGTATCTATAATAGTTTGGTTTTATACTATTTAATATCAAATAATAACAAAGGTTGCTATATTGATTTTGTAAATTATTCTTATCAAAACTGCATAAACTGATTGGGTTAAGGAATAAGCAAGTAGAACATTATATAATTAATGTTATTAGACTAGACAGATAAAACTTACTGAACTAATTATAGCTAGAAATATGAAGAAGATGTTTGTGTTCACACTCACAACTAACATCCATGCTCATACATAATAGAATTATTACACCTAGCTCCTAATTGAACCTCAAAGTGTATGGCTATAGTATAGAATATATGGTAAGTGTTTTGAGTGAAAACATGAATATCACCAGATGGTTCCTAGTTTAGAAGTTTTCCATAAAATAATATGAAGTTCCTGCTACTAAAATAGTTTTGAGAGCTATCCTACAATATGTAATCATTAAGAAATCTATTAAGTAGCAAGTTGTATGAACAAGTAGAAAATTGACTGACGTAAGTTGAATAGGTGTGGTCTTGATCTCCATAAAAGAATTACTACATTTAGTTTGTAATCTAAAGTTGCTGATAGAACAAATGATGAACAATTTGGTTCCTGCTATTGTTACTATAGCAACTAGTTTTGAATGCTATCCTACAGTATGTAATCATTAAGAAATCAATAATTAAGTAGGAACTTGTTTGCACAATTGTAGAATTGACTGACATGCTGTGAGAGACTACAAAGATATCATCTTGAAAACAATATCACAATGAAAAGGAAAATATAATATAAATATTATACAAACTTATTGACAACTTGTCAGTATATACTATGATTAATTATTTCAGTGCTTCATTTAACATATGAACACATCTATCATGTGCAGCTGTAAGTTGATCACTACCTCTAAGGCATAAAAATCCATGACATAAGTTCTCTATTACAGTCAGTGTTACTGGTTGACCTAAACTCTTTAATCGTTGAGCCATCATTACTCCATCATCTAAAAGTGGATCAAGTGAACATACCTATAAGAAAGAGAATTTAATGAGTAGAAAGGAAAGGATCATTTCTGAAAATACATTTTGAATTAAGTTCACTGACATACAAAAGACTATAATAATAAAGAAACTTTAAGACCCTATAATAATTATTAAAAGACCACAGACATAGAACAGAGAGTCCAGACATCATCTTAAAAAGAGTATCCTATTTTCCACCTAGCCTGCTGTACATGACCATTGGTCCTAACATTGTTTTAGACCATGTGTGATGCAAATGTATATTTTTATATATATTCACTTTCACAATTTTAATCTACTTTGTGTATGTGACTTCAAGAGCAATAAATGAAATCAACTGACATAAAGTAACCATTGACACAGTTAACAATCAATGAAATGAATTGGCTGCTACAGATTGAAGCTTTTAATTTAAGGTGGCGGTACGGTGGAAGTCAGAAGCCAAATAATTTTATTATAATAATATTTATACTATATTCATAATATTCATAACACACTCATTAACACATATTTGTGGTTAGTTTGCATTCTAAGCCATATCTAAGTATGCCTAAAGGAAGGATAAAAAATGGGTGTGGTTCCAAGATAATGAAACCTCTTCACATTCCAGTGGTTTTGTAGCTAAAGTTAATAAGCAAGTACAAACTGTTGTAGTAAGGTACATTTATCTCAGCTCTAATACTATGTACAGGTAAGAAATCTTGAACAACCCTATCCAACATGTGTACAGGTAATCCTATGAAGCCAATTTTTAAAAATGGTGTTCAGTTTTCCGAAGACTCTCAAAGATTTGACTCTGATTAGTGTATCTTAGAAAATATAGCATTTTATAGAATATATTATTATATAATATAGAATATACATTTATAGAATTTTGCAAAAATGCTAGGCATATAAACTAAAAACAGTAGAACAAAGTTAAACCAAAGCTTGGTGAGTGTGAGAGTAAGCAAGTTGATAAGTGGAAGAGATGTGAAAGACTATCATCTTGGTCTAGTCACAATGGAACTAAATACCTTCAGAGTCCCACCTCTAATGCATACTACTCCATTTATGGCAATGATCTATAACTTCTGTTTCTGTAACCCATTTGCTTTAAGTGGTGCTAATTTCAATGAATCAATTGTGGACTCTAACAGGTTATGTACTACTGACAATATAAAATGTCTTAATTCCTTTTTAATTTCACTGATAATTCAGTTACTTACTATTAAATTGATAGGAGGTAGTCCCCTTAGTAAATCATCAGGAGATAAAGCTGGCGATATAAAAGGATCTTTAGTGATTTCAGCATCCTCATATGTTCTCATTATCTCATCTATCATCTTTGTAATCTCCTCTTTAGTTAATAGCTCCTCTTTAGATGGAGTTCTCCTACCTAGACGATGTCCTGAGTCACCTTGTTTATGGAAAAATGGAACCTGGAGAAAATAAGTAGTAGTATTTGATAATTATATGAATACTAACCACAAAATATTATATAGCTACATGGATCTACTATACCATATTACCATTACACAAATGTATTACTATAACATTGATTGGTACAAGAATGAAGAATCACTTACAATTGTATCCAGATCTACTTCATCAAATTGACCATTGGAATTAGCATACTGAGGTTGAGTTATAGGAAAGAGAAAAGGTGATGTAGCTTCACTGAGACCTAACTCTTGACCTATAAGAAATGATTTGCTAACAAATTCTTAATTCAATTAAAACTTGAAGTCCAGTTAATTAAAAATAAACTAAAATACATTTAGTTTTAGTCATATTAGTACTAATATGACACTAATATTTACTTAATACTTTCTGTGCCTTACACAAGTCCCTTAGACATTAGATTTGTGCTAAGAACTTCAAACTAAACTTTACCCATATCTCTTTGTCTTCCATTGTCATCTTCCTGTGCTCCTTTTGTTTCTTTTCCATTAATAATCTGATTTGTCATCTCATCTTCTTTAACATCATCATCAACTCGAAAACTTACAGAAGGTGAATCTATAACAAAAGAAGAAAACGAAATTACTTGATATTAATAATGACTGCAACATTGTCTGTAACATGATAAATTTGTCAACTCAAATTGCACATAATTAATAAAACTGTTTTTATTCATTCAGGCTCCAGATGATAGAGAAATTGAATAAACTTTGATTGGTTTGATATATTTTTAACCATACACTGCTTATTACAAAGATAATTTTGACACCCTTAGATTTCTCTCATTCTTGCTGTTCTTGTGATGGTATCTACAAAGTGATAGACATTTTCTAAGTATTCATTTTGACAACTGTCTACATAAACCTATATGTATAATCTCCCATAAAAGAAAGAACTGTTACAAAGTCAAAACAAATGGAGCGTAATATTCAGACACCTGAGTTCAAAATCAAATAAATACTTCTTGCTTATTCAGATCATTTTATATTTTAACATTAGACACCCAATAGTTGGTAGCTATTGAAATGCCACACTTTTGAAAGACATTTTTGACTGTAGCGATGACCCAGGCTAAATAGTAGTCCTTTATGGGATGCCGTTTGTGTTAAAATTGATTTACTTTTAATGCTCATTATTTGTTAAATATATTATGATTAACTAAATAATACATGATTTATTAAATAAATAAGAAGTAAATCAAGAGTAATTTAATAAATAATGACTTATTTAATATATCATGATAATTTTCTAATTTTGATACAAACAGCACCCCATAGTCCCTTGCCTCTAAATTGTATTACTTAAAATGGCATGCAAACAATATAGTGATTTTACTCTGAGGCATAAGAAAGTGATGTTTTATGACACGTTATGACAAAAATGACTCAGTGTAATTAAAGGTGGAAAATATGTATTCTCAAATCCTAAAGTTAATAGTAGTCCTTAGACTACATAACCAAAATGCTAATGAATGAGATATGATTGATTTTCAATTGAAAGGTATTGGCAATCATCCTGAACATAAAATATGGTATCTTCTTGACATAGAACACTTTATTGCCACAACATAAATTACATTTAGAATACTACACGATATTGATGTTACATATTACTGACCTATGATTGATCCTAGTGGGTAAATTGAGTTTGATATAGAGACAGAGTGGTTGGTTTTGTCAGTTGGGATAGTGGGTGTGGTTGGAGGTGTGGTAAAGGACTTTATTTTGGAAGGCATTGTGTCGTGTTCATCCATAAAAGCAGTAACTGAATAACTGCGAAGTCTGTCTTTGAGTTTTTTCCATCTATTGATGATAACAAATTAATAGATTGATGAATGATGAATAAAGTAATGAACTAATGAATGGATGGACCAATAATTTATGAAATACAACAAATGACATACTGACCTTGTTGGTGGCTTAGGTATAACATAAGGATCATCAAGTGATGGTATAATATGGCCCTTAGATCGTAGAATTTTGCTACGAGTCTCTTTTCTCAATGCAATTATTTCATCACTAGGTGGATCTCCAGTGTAGGACTGTGAGAATAAATAAAATAGAAATTGCTAATGATAACAATATAGGAAATAGACAGGAAACAATCAGAAGTTTCTTGTATTGTCTAAACATCAGTAACCACTAACCAGACATTCATCATCCATGCACACATTTTTCTACTCATTCCTTCATTGAAATTAGTCCATCTAATTATTTGTGCATTGGTTCATTCATCTATCTGACATTAATACAGTTGATAGAGTGTCTTTAATTCTGTACATATTATTAATACAATGCTAACCTGTAGACAACTTATCAAGATACCAATAGGTAATATAGGATCAATGAGAGACAGGAAACGTGAAGGAGAGATAGCTGTACTAACAAAACAAGGAGGATAAAATGAGAAAATCTGATCAGGTAGACGAAGTCCTAGCTGTTTAATTTTCATGGAGGTTGTTATAGTAAAACATCCTCCTGCAGAGTCTCCAACAAGAAGTATCTTCTCTCCAGTTGTACCTGAAACAAAGGAATGCCATTGTGACACTATTTCAGCTTATTATTTAGGTAAAATATAGACTACCATATACTAATACTGACTACTACATACTGTGTACTAGTAGTACTGACTACTATATACTGTGTACTAGTACTGACTACCATATACTAATACTGACTACTACATACTGTGTGACAGTACTGACTACCACATATTGTGTACTAGTATTACTGACTACCATATACTGTGTAATAGTACTGACTACCATAAACTGTGCACTAGTACTGACTACCATATACTGTGTACTAGTACTGACTACCATATACTGTGTACTAGTACTGACTACCACATATTGTGTACTAGTATTACTGACTACCATATACTGTCTACTAGTACTGACTACCACATATTGTGTACTAGTATTACTGACTACCATATACTGTGCACTAATACTGACTACCATAAACTGTGCACTAGTACTGACTACCATATACTGTGCACTAGTACTGACTACCATAAACTGTGCACTAGTACTGACTACCATATACTGTGTACTAGTACTGACTACCATATACTGTGCACTAGTACTGACTACCATAAACTGTGCACTAGTACTGACTACCATATACTGTGCACTAGTACTGACTACCATATACTGTGCACTAGTACTGACTACCATATATTGTGCACTAGTATTGATTACCATATACTGTGTACTAGTATTACTGACTACCATATACTGTGCACTAGTACTGACTACCATATACTGTGCACTAGTAATGACTACCATATACTGTGTACTAGTACTGACTACCATATACTGTGTAATAGTACTGACTACCATATACTGTGTACTAGTATTACTGACTACCATATACTGTGTACTAGTACTGACTACCATATACTGTGTACTAGTACTGACTACCATATACTGTGTACTAGTACTGACTACCATATACTGTGTACTAGTACTGACTACCATATACTGTGTACTAGTACTGACTACCATATACTGTGTACTAGTACTGACTACCATATACTGTGCACTAGTAGTACTGACTACCATATACTGTGCACTAGTACTGACTACCATACATATTCAACTACAAAATGGAGTATTAATAATAGCAACTATACCAGCTCTTATTACAATAAAAAATGAAACATTTTCAAGTATAATGCAGTGATGCACCATCATATCTATTTTATAGTTAACTGTACACAATAATATATATGAAATCTAGTTAAATAATATAATTAGGAAAAACTTTTGTACATAGTAGACTAATAGTAATGTTATCTGTATCTAGATATTAAGAGTACAATGTGCTGGATCTTTAGTCTAATGAGCCATATTGTTTACGATAATGCATCACGAATACATTAATAGATCTACTATACATTTAAATAAAAATAATCATTTTATAGAAAATGAAAAAAATGCAGGGATGGCTAATGTTAGTCTAATACATACAATGCTTGCAAAAAGTTAGTAGAGATGGCAATTGTACCATTGTTAAATAATAGCACAGGTGGCACAAATAATTTAGGATATTTACCAACATTGGTGATATATTGTTGCATTTTGTGCCTGTGTTTGTCCTATACAAATTTGGAATGGTTAGAGCATTAAACACTTCCCTTCCAGAATGTTTACAGTAATATAGTAGCATAATTTTTCACACTTTAATTGTGAATCTGAAAAATCCAGTCTTTCTTACCTAACATTTCAAAGTTGTTCAATGCCCATACATAAGCAAACAAACAATCATTCAATCCACAAGGGTAAGGTGCTTCTGGTGCTAGGGAGTAGTCCACTGAGAGAACTGGACAGTCTAATTCACGTGACCAATTTCTTAAATAAAACTAAATGAGATAGACAACAACGAAAAGAGATTTGATTGACATTGGAGATCGATTAGAATATGATCATTGAATACTTACCTCATGAGATTTTGATGACTGAGCAACAAACCCACCTCCATGAAAATGAATGATAAGTCCTGGTGAAGGTGGGTTAAGTGACCCCTTTAATACATAGGCACTGCATGGCTGAAACAAAATATAATTATTGTTTTAAGATAAGTCCTCTAAACTATAGTAAAATGTCTTTAAAGTGGACACTTTGAAAGGAAACTGTCCCCAATATAGAGGTATTCTCAATATAGAGGTTAATACATAGGCACTGCATGGCTGAAACAAAATATAATTGTTGTTTTAAGATAAGTCCTCTAAACTATAGTAAAATGTCTTTAAAGTGGACACTTTGAAAGGAAACTGTCCCCAATATAAAGGTATTCTCAATATAGAGGTTAATACATAGGCACTGCATGGCTGAAACAAAATACAATTGTTGCTTTAAGATAAGTCCTCTAAACTATAGTAAAATGTCTTTAAAGTGGACACTTTGAAAGGAAACTGTCCCTAATATAGAGGTATTCTCAATATAGAGGTTAAATAATGGAAAATAAATTCAAATATCATTGTAATATTAAAACCAAGCATCTTAATTCAAGGTAGAAATTGTCCTTAATTCAGGGTGTCCATTTGTAAGATATTCCATTGTATTTGTAGCAGACTATCTATTTTGCTGTGTGACAATAACTCACTTGTCCTTGTCTCCTTCTGTAAGAGATTAATCTCATTGGTATTGGTCTGTAATCCATACCTGGATATATCTGATGAGTGATTGTGACTTGGTCTCCGTCCAGTGTCTTTTTGAGAATAGGAATACAATAATAAAAACATTTTGTTGCAAATTCTTTCTACCTTTACTGTAATATTTCCTGTAGGAACTTCTAAAAGCTCACAAACATCGACATTTTGACTGATAATTTTTGCAGCTGCCTAATACAATGAAAAAGACTGAAGTGTCCCCGAACAATAAGTAACTAGCAAGGAGATTATACAGAACAAGTATCATTACTACAAGGTGGATTCAGTTGACATTAGTGACCACTTTAAAAGGACCACAAGGAAATTAATATGAATATACTAATTTTTATAATATGACATGCACCGCCATAAATATGACACAAATATAGCAGTGCTTGTGTTAATAATTTTTCTGTTTGGTTAACATTGTAGTATAGTTGTGACATACTGAGATAGCGGATTTTTCTGGGATAGACCAAAAAGCTTTAACAAAATAGATACTACTATCGTCAGTTAGATCAGCTAGCTTGATACCACATTGAGTTGAATCTTGTAAATAGTTACCTCCCTAGAGAAATACAAAATGAAGTTATAAAACTACCTTCTAAGATCATAGAGCTTATAATAAAAATCAGAAGACTTGGAACTGTATGAGAATATGGCTATAACCTACAATGCAAAGTTAATACATTCAGATTCTAAGGTTCAAGGTATAGGCTTCAGGATATGTAGCATTATAATATATTTAGGTTTTAAGGTTCAAAGTATAGGTTCCAGGATATGTAGCATTGATTTTCCAATAGAGCATGTCATTACAATACCACCAATGTACACTAAAAGTCACTATGTGATTGAAGTTAGTGAAAGTGATTTACAAAAATGTGATATCTATTATAATGTATAAGAGATGCTTTCTTCTCTTCATAATGACAGCTACTGAAACAGATTTCACTATCATAAACTAATGTAATTAATAGTTTATAGTGTGAGTGTTGGTGGCAAAACTGTTAGTAGTTAAATACAATTTGTCATCTTTAAGAGAGTTGCATACAACAATAAGCTAAAAGTGATGTGTCACTTTAACATATATATTTGTCACATGAGTATGAGTCTGTATATGGTACTGTATATTAGCAGGTTGTTGAGTAGATTTATTGATTTTTGGAAAACATGAACTCACTAGAGACGTGTATGCATAGACTTATGACACACTAAACTGGTTATATGCACGGACTTATTAAAAACATTGTAATACATATGCACTTAATGTAGTATAATATAAAGCCATATATAGAATTGAATTGAATTAGAATCCATGATATGGATGCTTAATTGTACAGTGTTGACACTGTATAATTAAGTACTGTACAATTAAGCATCCATATCATAATATTATAAGCAATTAAAGTCATTATTATATTATAGTAGTTCATATGTATCCTATTGATCACTACATAAGTAATGAGTGACATGAGTCTGGAATAACAAATTGATATGTTAAAATGATGTGCCATTATTTATAGTGTATAATTGTAGTCTATTTTAAAGGTCAATGGAATATAAATAAATTATATATAAAGTTAATATTGGAATTTACATGTATATATATATATAGCATTATAACTAACTTTATTTTTACTTACTTTCCATAAACAACTAATGAGTTGTTTACCATTGCTGTAACGTTCATAATATGAGGCCATAGCAATTGCCAAGAATTGAAAAATAGTTCTAAGTCCTTGAGAATACTTGTGTATAAAGAGAGAATTCTTATAAATGAGTTGTTAACAATTCATTTAGAAGGTCACATTCTCAATTACAATTATTATAAACCAATTGGTGGAGCAAGCCCAATGAGATGAAATTAATTGCCATTTTTAAAATTCGAAATGTGTGGTTGAAAATGTCTATATAATATAGACATTACAATATGAACATAATCAATGTTAACTAATAAATTGGTTCCTATCCCTTCTATTGTAAATAATTTAGTAATCTATTACATAAATACTCCTTATCCCTTGTATAAATGTAGACTCATTTGACAAACAACATATGTCACTGAAAATAGTACTACTATTTCAATTCGTGTATAACATTAATGCTATTAGTCCTTTGCCTGATAATGTGGTTGACAATTAATACAGAGAAAGCATGGCTTCAAAATCATATTAATATTACTAGTTTAGTTAACCAATCAGAATGCTCCAAAGTTATGATGTCATTAATCGCATAAATTATTACCAATAAAGCATAAAAAATAAAGATACAACTGTAACAAGAAAAGTTTAACTCTTTCAAGAATAATTCTTGAGGTATCATAAGTATGAGGTAGTAACTGTTTTTTACATTATTAGGCTATGGGTTCAACCATCTTTCCCTGTGAATTACATATTATGACATCACAATGTTGATAAATTGGCCTAAAGTCACCAGACATCCTTTCCTCCATTAAATGAGTAGGCATCTGGACACAAAACTAATATTATGCATTGACAATGAATTCAATGAATAATTAGTGAAAAATCAATTTATAACTAGTTATTTAATTTTTACAGATAATGTGTGAACATATCCCAATTGTTATACATATCCATAGCATACTTGAAATCCAAGGCATTCTCCATAGAAAGCGTCACGACAAACAGTATCAGTAAATGTCAAAGACAATAGACTTTTACGTAATTCGTAATTGTGTAGTTTAGGAGCTTGACATGCTTTCATGAGTTCTACAGCATAATGTAGCATAATCTCCATACCCTAGATAAAAAGCAATTCAAATAGTAAATAAACCAACTAATACTAGCATATTAGTAATGGCTAGTCTTATTACGCAAGCCAATTTGCTAAGAGAGGAAGAGTCTGGTAGTGTATTCACATTACAATTTTATTGAAAAAGAAGTTAACTTTTATGTTGATTGTGTTAATGTCAACAAGCAATACACCTAGTCTTGAAAGCCAGCAATGCACCTTTCTCTCTATGCAAAGGAGTTGGCTTACGAGACGAGACTGTGACATAATGTTTTTACTTAGCTGAGTCAGCATGACTAAATGAAGGAAATTATAACACAAAACCAAATGCAACTAGATTGACAAACAAGTCCACATTCCAGCAAGAAACATCTAAAGATTTGCAGTAGATGGTCACAGCCATCTATAAAAACAATGTGGTTTGTCGTGCATATGCTGGGGTTCAACAAGGTAAACAGAGATAACAGTTCTATGGTTGTACAACCAGACCCTTTGCAAAGGATTTGGCCTTGCAAGAGTAAGCAAATTTATTCACAGTAGTAAATGAAATATATATTTGTATAGTACTTAGTGTAGTAACTGTAAAGTTAATACACTAGACACGTGTATATTAACCAGGTTTACATCTTGTGCATGGATGGATATATGAATGGATGGATGAAAATCCAAGGAAAATCTAAAACAATGGCTACAATTCTTTACTTGCATAGCTCTAGTATATGCAGTTATATTACTAAGAGCATCAGCTGATGAATAGAATACATTGCCTCTTTCTTTGGCATGTTTTTGAAGATGAGACAAAAGATGACTGAGGAGTTCCTTTAACACATACAACAAACTACGATAGCCATTAGCTTTAATTGGTGTGCCATCATCTTGAATAAAGTCAAACAATAGAGCTTCTATATAGACAGAGAAAATTGGCATTAATTAATACCTATAACTGTCAAATACATACTTTCAGCTAACGTTTGTTGATGGCGCTCAATGGGATCAATCAATAAGCTTAGCTCCGTGTATAAGTTCATAAACTGTCCCTCAATTTCAGTCACGGGTTTGTACACTTTGAGCCCAGCATTAATTTCCAGACGAACATCTCCAAAGAGCATCGTAAAAGTACTGACATCTTTTTTTTGAGTTTGAGCGGTCATGATCACGTCATCGTATCATCAAAGAATATTTCTCATAGGCAATCTTTTGTCTAAAAATGAAGCAGGAAGCTAATATACTTTCACTCCGTTGTAAATTTGGTTTGAAATAATAACTATTAATATAATTATTATAATTATTATTGTTATTACGAAGGCGTGGCTGTTTGCTGATAAATAATTAATTTAGTAGACAGCCACGCCCTGTATAAGTCTGGGGAAATAAAAGTGTGGCTATCACAGACACATGGCTACACAGTCTGATACTGATCCAGTTCCTGCTACTTCAGATACCCTTACAAAGCCTCTATTTAGAGCTATCGATGCCAGCAATGTAGAAGAACTGGAAACCAGTGAACTGGAATCATTGTGTTTAGCCTGTGGAAAAATGGTAACCACATTCATGTTGATGTCATCAACATATGGCCTAGACCTTGTTAACCCTAAATATAGTAACATATGACATGTTACTATTTATAGTAACAATGTAGTTACATATGGAAGGAAGCCACCACAATATAAGAGTGCCAGTAATGGAACACCATACTTTAATGTGAAATTAATACATTTAGGTTCTGATATTTAAGGTTTAGGGTCTGAGGTCTAGGGTATAGTATATAGTGCAGCATCCTATTTCTGGCACTCTAGACACCATCATGATGTAACAATGGATGTGATGACGTCATCAACAGATGGTCTAGACTTTTATAACATGTGACAAGTAATAGTTTAGTTAATTGTAAAGGAAACAGCCATATTACCATAATTACATTGTATATAGGACAATATCAATATATATAAATAGAAATTGTATTCAAAGTAATATCTCTATTACATAGGGGGTTACTCGTTTATTACTAACAAAAATCCCACTGTTTCGTGATGTTTTAGTCATGTCTTTCTTATGCTCACACTGTGGTCATATGAATAATGAAGTACAAGAAAGTATGCCCATTCAAGACGAAGGTATTCGTTATACAGTGTCTGTAAATCAGCCACAAGTGAGAACAGACTTGTCATTTAAATAAAAATTTATACAGTATTATGATATTTAGGATTTGAATCGTCTTGCAGTTAAAGCTGACTCAGCTAGTCTCTCAATACCATCTTTGGAGTTTGAAATCCCACCTAACACGCAGAAAGGTAGTGTTAACACTCTTGAAGGGTTTCTACTATTGAGTATTGAAGAGTTGGAGCAGGACCAACCAACAAGAAGGGTTAGTGAGTCTATCAATGTATATCAATCTATATATATCCATTATGTAGACACTTCATCCTGAGGTTGCTACAAAGTTGGATGAATTTATTAAAAAACTTAGAGCTTGCCTGGATGTTCAAACTCCATTTTCTGTGGTATGTTATATAACATATTTGTACAACTATAAGTCTCTGTCTCTCTCTCTCTCTGTCTGTCTCTGTCTGTCTGTCTCTCTGTCTCTCTGTCTCTCTCTCTCTGTCTCTCTCTGTCTCTGTCTCTCTGTCTCTGTTTCTCTCTCTCTCTCTCTGTCTCTCTCTCTCTCTCTGTCTCTCTCTCTCTCTCTGTCTCTCTCTGTCTCTCTGTCTCTCTGTCTCTCTCTCTCTCTCTCTCTCTCTCTCTCTCTCTCTCTCTCTCTCTCTCTCTCTCTCTCTCTCTCTCTCTCTCTCTCTCTCTCTAGGTTATTGATGATCCAAGTGGTAATAGTTTTGTAGAGAACAAATTAGCCCCTCAAACTGATCCAACTTTAACTGTAGAAAAATACAAACGTTCTGAAGATCAAGACAAACAATTGGGTGTCCTCATGTCAACCACTAAGGTACTTCAAGGGTAATTATGTATGTCATGACCAAAGAATGCCTATTCTCTACAGTATATTCCTGTTATGTCTAGTTAGTAAAATCCTTAAGCTCAAACCAATACTAGTAACCTCTAAGCAACGTCTCAAGAACCTGTTAATATGATGTTATTTTGAAGACATGTACACATAGTCATATATACTGTAGTCATATAAATTATTTTAGTTAGTAGATGAGGATGCTAGCCAAAATGAATTTGGAATGAACATTGTAAAAGTTTAATTTCGTTTTAGTTAGTATATATGTTGTTATCTCTTTTGTATTCATTCTGTTGTTAGGGTGAGACAACTAATGATGAAGACACAGAATGTGATGAAGGAAATAAGCCAGTGTCACATGATGAAGTGTTAAATTTTCAAATCAATTGTCCAAATTGTCAAATGTCTACAGAAACAAGAATGAAGATAATTGGTATGTATTTATATTGAAGGTAATTGGTATGTATTTATAATGAAGATAGTTGGTATGTATTTTTAGTTGATATGTACTTGTAATGAAGAAAGTATGTATTTATAATGAGACAGATATGTAATGAAGATTGTTAGTAGTGAGTTGGATAATTCTTTTGGATATTTCTTTGTATTGTTCGTGTTGTGTTTGTAATTCACCTTATTTTGTTTGATAGTCTTCTACTGGTGTATGTCTTTGTTTGAAATACTTTTCATTTTTATTGTTATTGTTATATTAGATATTCCTCATTTCAAAGAGGTAGTTGTAATGTCATTGTCTTGTGAATGGTGTGGTCACAAAAGTAACGAAATCAAGTCCGGTTCTGGAATCAATGACAGAGGAGTAAAGATTACACTTCATTTGACAGACCCTACTGATCTATCTAGAGATATACTAAAGGTAGGCTTGCTATTCCTCTAGGAAAAATACTGCATTCTTTTAAGCGACAAAAACTTACATATTTATAAACTCACACTCGTTCACATTATAATTTAAACACTCCGGACTCATTCCCATTCCAATAATTCAGAATGACATTTTATCTTTTTATGTAATATGTTTCCATATTACATTTAAATGTCATTATAATAGGTGTGGCACTTTTATCTCACATTTTAGGCTGAAACAGCCTCTCTTCTCATTCCAGAATTGGATTTTGAGTTACAACCAGGTACATTAGGAGGACGTTTTACAACCATTGAGGGTCTACTAAGAAATATTAAAGACCAGTTGGCTGACTCTAATCCTTTTGTGACTGGTGACAGTTCTACTGGCAATAAACTAGCTTTATTTGTTGACAAATTAGTCGAGGTATAAATTAATTAATTGTATCTAATTAACTTTAGTCTCACTTTTTATTGTCAGGTCATGGAAGGTCAAAGGTTAAATGTGCATATTATACTTGATGATCCAGCTGGTAATAGTTATCTTCAAGTAAGTCAGTGACAAGAGTTCTTACTACTCATTTATAATGATGTAAATTAAATGTATTCACTTTTTATAGAATGTTTATGCGCCTGAAGATGACCCAGAAATGAAAGTGGAACATTATCAACGTACGTATGAACAGAACGAACTGTTAGGTCTTGATGCTCTTAAGACTGAAGACTATTAAAACCATTATGGTACATGTTTGTTTTATTATAACATTAATGGATAAAAATATGAAAAAAATGTTACACACCGTTTATACTGAGTAGTGCTTTTAAAATAATCCAGCTATGTACATTACTTCTTGAAAGTAGCAAAGGACAATTTTCTGTTCTCAATATTAGGTGAGTTACTATGATCTTCCTCCTCATCACTTTGAGATCCATGTGGATGATAATGACGTATATAGCGACAGTGTTTGATTTGTTCAAACATCTCAGCTAATGTCAAACCAGTATTCTATGGAGGACAAAATATTTTATGTTAATAATGTTGACACATCAACTGGAAGGTATTGTCGTTGTAAGAACACTTGTTGGGTGGCTATGTCTGCCTAAATTCATTATTCACGATGTGATTGTTATTGATTGTTTCATGTTAACAATTTACAACATTAAATTTTGCAAACCTCTATATTGTATTCATTGGGCATGAATATGCTTGAAAGAAGCTAGGAAATAGGAAATTAATTAAGACAATGTGATTCATGTGGGGGTATTATACTCAAGACACACCAGTGTGTTGTTATTGTTATTCACAATATTATTGTTATAGATTTGTTTATATTAACAGTTTACAGTACATTTTGTGAACTTGTATGGTATTTATTGGAAATGAATGTACTTTAAAGAGAATAGGAAGTAAGTAATTACTTAAGAGGAAGTGATCGATTCCATTCATGTAGAGCACTGTATACTTACTCTCTCTTTTGCTTTTCTTAATTCCTCTTGCTCTTCTTCAGTAAGTTGTTTCATCATGTCATCTTCATTCAGTGAAAGACTCCCGTTGGGAGGTTCAACAGGAGAGAGTAGAATTTTTGAAGACAAGTCGGTATTACTACTTGGAGATGAAGAATAAAACTGTTGGAAGGAACTTGGGCCGCAGCTTTTACTGTCAAAGTTCATTGCTTCTTTAGCTTTTAAGAGTGTGTTTTTATCGACTGTACTTGACTTGGCTATTACAACAGCACTACTAGCTTGTAGGCTGTTCACCAAAGAGCTGGGAGGTAAAGTAAAGGTCTTTTT
>OY848918.1:12014959-12035791 GCA_963693285.1 Xestospongia muta
TACTTTAAATAAACTCAGTGCATGTACACACACACACATACACACACGTACACACATGTACACACACACACACGTACACACATGTACACACACACACACACACACACACACACACTTAAGTTATCAAACAGTTATCATATTTCCCTAACTTATTACAACATTACTCTATTGATAACATTACATGACCATGAGTAATCAGAACAGATAATACTGTAACAAAATAATTAGTGATGAGTCATTGCTTTAGTCCCAATAAAATAAACGGGAAAAGGGAATATACTAACATGTGACAACAGGTTTCAATGAAATAATACTATAAGTCCACATTCATGCAAAGTTTACTTCAGAGAGGAAATGAAACTGATTGAACACACCAACTAACTATTATATATACTTGCATGTATTGTTTAAGGTGTGCATTATTTTGTTTAAATTTTTTTCAAGTCAAGAAGGGCTACAAGGTTCACAAGTTATTTTCTATTTTTTGTGGAATACAATAGTTACATTTATCTTTTTCCTCAGGGGAATAACAAGAAATATCTATCATTAAACAAATGTTACTAACATTGATTACTGTCCTCTCTATGCTCTATATGTACATTTGTAATGGCTTGTCATTTAATTTAATCATTTGCTATTAAGTTTAGTATCAAGTCTAACAGAAAAACAACCCAAACTAACTACCCATTTAGCAACAACATTGAACTAATTTAAATACAGAAACAGTTTTATCAAGGGAGTAGCAGACAACACGACTGTTAATGTTTTGTTGATAATGTATCTAGTCTCAAGACAAAGCTGTCTCTTTATATAAAATAATCCCCTTGTGGTAACCATGACAATAGCAATGACCACATCACATGTAGTAAAGGAATATTAATAATATTAACACAGTAGGTGAAATTCTATAGAACCAGAGGAGAAAACCTTATTACCACAAGAATCTGATCAAAGAGCAATACAACATTTGATCATAACTAGATCCAGTACAAAGACAGATATCGGTATTACAACATTTTAACCCTCTAAAAAGACTATACTCAACCCTCTAATATTGGACAACCATTGAGTAACAAGAGAACGTGACTATCGGTAACAATATGAAGATCAATTTACATGAAGGTATTGTCCTGATGAGATGTCACTGGACCAACAAATTGGATACACACTATCAATAGTACAATATCATATAACACACTGATATATCATAGTAGATCAATGTCAAGGAATGTACATGTTCTGTACATGTGTGTTGGAGATGACACAAGCAATTATAAAGTACAATCACTTTGTAAACATTGGGAGTGTGCCAATAATAAAATGGAGTAAACATTTATACTAAACAGTACAAGGAATTCAATTGCAATCTAAAAATTAAATGTTTAATTGAAATCTACATGTATCTCAAGCTTTTATCGTGTCCATCCATTCATCCATTCAAAATATATCACACCATTTAGATATTACTTTAATACACAGGATGTTTCAATAGAGAAACACAAAGTGTTAATGGTTAATGTCAGCAAAAATCAACACCAAACCAAACAACTTAACACAATAATTACGATAACGATATACCAGTACTATTATACACATACTAATACATCATTATAACTTTAATAGTATCCTGTGTCTATTAGTTAATATATTATATCGACCAGATAACCATCTCTATTATAACACTTTAATAGTATCCTATGTCTATTAGTTAATATTATATTGACCAGATCACCATCTCTATTATAACACTTTAATAGTATCCTGTGTCTGTTAGTTATTATTATATTGACCAGATAACCATCTCTATTATAACACTTTAATAGTATCCTGTGTCTGTTAATTAATATATCATATTGACTAGATAACCATCTCTATTATAACACTTTAATAGTATCCTGTGTCTGTTAGTTAATATATCATATTGACCAGATCACCATCTCTATTATAACACTTTAATAGTATCCTGTGTCTATTAATTAATATATTATATTGACCAGATCACCATCTCTATTATAACACTTTAATAGTAGGTCTCGATGTAAAATATAGGTGCAAAGGCGGCGATTCTGGTCTTCATCTAAAATATAGGTGGTATATATAATATATATATATCAATCAATCGATTGATCATGGATTAATCGATCGATCATCGATATATATATATATATATAGATAGATAGATATATAGATATATATTATATTATATATATTAAAATATGAAGAAGTTTTAGAGTTCCTTTAAATTGAAAGTCAGTTCTTTAAATTGATATAATTATTTTTCTCAAATTAACTAGTGTCAATTACAGTAATCAGTTGTTATTCTGAAAAAATTCATTCTTTCAAGTTTAAAGTGCATGATTAAACTAACTTTTAATTAATAAGCTCTGTATGAATTATTACATATTTTATGGTTCAAAACTCTGGATACCTCATGTAAAATCATAGTTGCCTATGTAAAAAATTATTACATTCTAGTTTTGGATTATCATGGGCTAAATGAAGAATAGTGAGATTGTAATATTGTATTATATTATCATGTCTTGATGAGAGTTTGTTCTTTACTATTACAGTGATAACTATTATGGTCATATATATGCACGTATATTCCCAAATTATGATACAGGAATTTATACTTTGTTGTATATACATGTTTAGGGTTTAGGGGATCATTTTATTACACAATGAAATACCCTATACACCTCCAGCTGTCAGATCTATAGGCAACATGTTCCATTATTATAGCATTGAGATGTTTGTGCTAGCAAGAAAACAATTTTTCATTTTTAAGTGCAAATAATAATATAAAAATTAAATGTACTGGTTATGATAAATTTAAGTAACTCTAACAATAATGGAAATATACACAAGTAAAGAAAAAAGAGAGAGTGTGAAAAGTAAGTGAAATTGGTAAGAAAAAGTGATGAATATATTATTACTAAATAGATCTCTCTCTCTCTCTCTAAATATTCTAAATACATACATACATACATACATACATACATACATATATATATATATATATGCATATCACACGGTTGGTGAAGTGTTGTTATACAATACCTGAGTCACACACATAATGATATGATACAAAGAACACAACAGTACAGTTGAGTACTGTTGTTTCAAATGATAAGTGAAAATATAGAGGAAATACAAGTACATTACATTATCCTGTGACACACTGAAGTGAATGAGAAGGAAAGAAAGAGAGAGATGAAAGAGTTCCAAGGTTATCTACTGTAAATTATTAAGATAAATAAGAGATCATCTTGAGCTGAGCACAGATCCTTTGTTACGAGGTTTGAACATGGTGTAGCTGGTTGTCTCAACTGAAGTAGGATCTACTTGATAAGCTAGTGCAGCCATAACTTTTTCCATTTCAAAGATATCAGCAGGAACAACAATCTGAGAGAGAGAGAGAGATTTAAATGCCATTGAAATAAAGCAGGTTTATGTTTAAATAATTACCTTCATCAAGTCATTGGCTTCTATAAGATGCAAACGAACATGTGACAAGAGGAGTGACAAGTTTCTTAAAGTCTTGACCTACATTATAAAACATAGCTCAGTAAACTTATACAATATAAATACAATTACACGAACTACAGACACAACACTGAAGATTGTTAGCTCTTTATGCACGCACAGTAAAACAATCACAATGCAAGTTAAGAGAACAACATAAAAGTACACAATACACCGTACATCCACAAAAACTTAATCATATTAAATTTAGATATTATTTTTGATATAGTGACACACAAAGTTCTATACCAACACTTCTATTAAATTTACAGTCTTACTTACCACTTTTAATATTGATTTCCGTCCAAGCTAATGCAGCTTTCACTTTCAAAATCTCCTGCGCTTCAATATCTCTTCTCAGAATCAAGTGGACCATATTCTCTGACAGTTTAAGAAAGTCTTCACTAACCAAAACATTTTCAGCATTAGCATCAACAAACTCCAGTGCTCTTACTACCATAGTTTTGGCACAATTATAGGAAAGATAGCGCTCCAGTTGAGTCAGTACAATACAGACTGACTTAACAGACAAACAGTTGGTAAGTTGGTCGTAACAGGCTTGTTTGAGTTCAGGAATATCAAAGTGTTCTGATGCACAAGTGATTCCAACAACAGTAGAAGGTATTATGGTACATTCCCCTGTCATAAGGTACTTTAGTACTTCTGCAAAGACTGGCTCTGAAAAGTCCTCAATAAGATACTGAAACGAGAGGAAAAGATATAAAGAACAATAAGTGATTATAAAACTAATGTATGAATGAATGGACAAACTTGTATATGAATTGAGTAGAAAACTAGGTAAGTGAATAATTAACTTTTTATATAAACTATAACAATCCTATTCACTTGATTGCATAGTTTCTAGTTTGAAATTGTATAAATACAACGTAGATGTAAACAAGTACAAGTAAAATAAAGGATAAAGGTGGGTGTGGTTTACTCTCTCACCTGTTCTTCAATAGGATATTTAGGTTCCTCTAAAAATGGTGGTAGGTGTGGCTCAGGCGATGAACTCACAGCTCTGTCATGAAGATCAGGTGTCGATCTTTTCTTCTTTGGCACAATGACAGATGATATTAATTTGTTCTTTTGAGGAGAAGGTTGGGTTCGATTCAATTTCCGTGGCAACTGAGGACTACTAACAGAAGTATTGACACGAGAATTACTAGAGTTAAGTCGTCTACGTCCTGAAGGACTTGAAGCCTGAATGAGACAACGACCTTCTTTAAACATGGTCCGAAATACCCTGAAAGAAAATAAAATTAAACGTGCTAAACAGACAATACCAATCCGGAAAAAAAAGAGCTTAAACTCTAAAAACTAGTCCAAGTGTACAACTAAGGAAGTGATGTACCCATAATGTATCTACATGTACTAATAGTGGATAAGTATACTGACCTGCTACGACATGCTAACATTGCTTTAACTCCATACAAACAAACACGTTCTCCACCTAAAGAGATTACAGAAAGAAATATCATCAATTAATATCAAAACTAATTGTGCAATGTTATTAAAAATGTGATATTTCAAATTTTTACAGACAAGATTGTAATTGTAAAAATTTCATCCATTTATGACAGTATTCATAGAGGACTAAGAGAGATGGGAACATTTTGAGTTATGTACATGATAATACTACAGGTGCTGCTGCAGCAGTGGACTTACCAACAATAAATATAACATCAGCTAAATCAGGTCCTGAGAATCCAGCTTTGAAATCTTCTACGAGCTTATCTTGATTGGTGTACTTCTCTCTCACTGGATCAATCAGAGGACTAGGTGGTCTAAAGGTACAAGACACAAGGGAGTTAACTCCTCCTTGATTTTTCTTAATGAGTTAAATAACTATTACCTGCTTGCTCCTATAGGTAGCCAAGCACCTCTTCGACTGATCTTTCTTGTAGCGCGACCATGTTTAGAAGCCATGGCATGTTCAGTGAGACTAGCTGACAATTCTATTAATAACTGAGCTCGTGAACGATTCTATAAAAATAAACGAAAACGTCATTGTTTCACTCTATAACAATAAATTGACTAGTTAATATAGTAGAACCATTCTGCCCAAGAACACCTCAAAAACGAGGATACCTCTACTAATCAGGACAATTACATCAGATACCATAGGTGTCCAGACACAACAGATACATGTATCAATAGTGTGTGCGTGTGTGTTAATTTGAAGATATCTTACTGTGAGTTTAAGAAATTTGGGAGCATGATATGATGCTCTCTCAGCATTGACAATTTTGGAAAGTAAGGCATATTGTAACTGTTTACAATGTGGCATTAGAGGTATTTTACGTAAATCAGGTGTGAAGGAGGGAACTGAACTGCGACTAGTAACACCAACCTGAGTGAGGCGTGAGAGAGAGAGAGAGAGAGAGAGAGAGAGAAAGAGATTCATCAAGTCATATCTATGTATTAATACCTTTAACTTACTCTATATAATGGCTGTCCATGTGTTCCTGTGACATGTTGTACAACAACATAAGAATGAATAAAGTGTGACCTAATCCACGTGGGATTAAAGACAGCACTAGTATTATCAAGAAAAACTAGACAGACAATATCATTACCTATGTGTCGTTTTTTATTAACCTATATTAGGAAAATAATAATGTTATCACTAAAGTTACTATGGCAACATGATCATCTTCTACATGGACTAATGAGTTATGTCTATGTCAGCCATTGTAAAAGAGTGTGTGGGTTGATACATAATTGATATTTAAGAAGTGGTTTGGACAGACAAGTAAATGGATGGATGAATGAACAAGTACATGAATGGATAAATTAAAGAATGAATGGATAGACGAAAACAACAAACATTCTTTTTTACCTGTTGTGGGTCATTCTCTGTATAAGGCATCAATGTTGAGACATGAAACATTACTTCTAAATCTTTATATTCAACAAACACAGAATCCTCTCCAGTAAAATTACGATCACCATCAAGTCCTCCAAGAAACTTTTTAAACCCGAGTAATTTAACTCGTTGACCAATCATATTTAAGAACTCATCAAATGGTCCCGGTTCATGAGCATTAGAAAATATATCTTCTTCGTTAGTTTGACCAGGTTTGACTTGGATTAGACCAACTTTGTGTTTATTTTTAACAAATGTCTCATCAATTTTTAACAATTCTTGCTCAATATTGGGTGAAGAGGCTTTTTTGAAGGATGTGTGGAGATTCATAGCTCGAGCGATAGCACTAACAACTTCTTCTCGACTTAATTGAGTCACATCCAATTGACCGACTGATATAAGTCCATGGAGATAATGATCTGAACTCCGTACTAAAATCCTACAAGAAAAAAAGAGAAACACTCACACATGTACATGTAATGAATGTAACAACTATGAAAAGCACACCACTACTCATAGAACAGTTAGTTCTAGCTATTACATGTACACGTAATGAATGTAACAACTACGAAAGCACACCACTACTCATGGAACAGCTAGTTCTAGTTATTACATGTACATGTAATGAATGTAACAACTACGAAAGCACACCACTACTCATGGAACAGCTAGTTCTAGTTATTACATGTACATGTAATGAATGTAACAACTATGAAAGCACACCACTACTCATAGAATCATAGAACAGCTAGTTCTAGTTATTACATGTACATGAGTTTTACATGATACCTACTTGCTATAATATATGAATAAGTACACATCCAAAGTTTATAAAATTAACCACAATTTGTCTATATTCACTTTCATAGCTATTAATGAAATTTCTAGAGATAATGAGATCATGAACCAGTAACTCCACAGTTAATAACAACACATTACTGTAAAGGAAGTGTATTAACACAACAATGAAATAAGTTCAAATGCTGTTGTTAAACTTTCAATTCACAAACATCTCTCTCTAGTATCGACTTCATTTATACATTAGCACTTGTGATACACCTTTGAAATTTTGTAAGTACTAATTTTAGCAATATTTTGAGGCAATCTCATAATTATTCTCAAACTA
Source organism: Xestospongia muta (assembly GCA_963693285.1). NCBI lineage: Eukaryota > Metazoa > Porifera > Demospongiae > Haplosclerida > Petrosiidae > Xestospongia > Xestospongia muta. The sequence goes on from OY848918.1 coordinate 12,022,480, forward strand.
ACTTTGCAACTATTCTGTAGTTGCTAAAACCACTAAAATTATATAGATAGATTGTTTATAAACTATATCATACATAGCTGCTATATCACAAGGATATAAATTATGCTACTTTATATAAGCTAAATAGGCTATCAAATATTACAAGGTCATAGTAATGGAGTCATGTAGACTAAATATTAGCTAGAGATTATCCAAAACTTGACCAAACATTATTACATCAGAAATAAAGCATTCAAGGTGAAAGCTCAGTCACCAACTCCATCTGTAATGCCAGTAATTATTGTACATACAGGTATGGACAGTTAACTAGTAAAAAGTCATTTCAAAGTAATTGTTACACTATTATTACGACCCAATATAGTCCCTAAAGATAAACATCAGTAAACAGACACTGATTAAGCATCATGTTCCTGACATGCATAAACATTCACTATCAGCTAAAGAACATCAAATGTCATCTGATTATGATTATATAGACATTGTACTAACACATCATGTTGTCTCTACATGTTACTATAAATAGTATTACATGTTACTATATATAGTACTATGTGTTACTATATATAGTATAGTACTATGTATAGTAACATGTAGAGCATCAGTTTGAGTAAAGTGAATATTACATCATTATCTTATCATACTAAGAACAACAATTGACAAGTAATAGACTACAGGTCAGTCAGTCTACAGGATATTGAAAGGACTTTACTGTTATATCAATAACATCTGCATTCATGGAATACCCAATAAAGATACCATTGTATCAACACCCTAGAACACTCAATAAAGACACTATTGTAATCAATGTCCTAGAACACTCAATAAAGATACCATTGTATCAACATCCTAGAACGCTCAATAAAGACACCATTGTACCAACACCCTAGAACACTCTTTAAAGGCACCCATTGTACCAATATCCTAGAACAGCCAATAAAGACACCATTGTACCAACATCCTAGAACACTCAATAAAGACACCATTGTACCAACATTCTAGAACACTCAATAAAGACACCATTGTACCAACATTCTAGAACACTCAATAAAGACACCATTGTACCAACATTCTAGAACACTCAATAAAGACACCATTGTACTAACATTCTAGAACACTCAATAAAGACACCATTGTACTAACATTCTAGAACACTCAATAAAGACACCATTGTACCAACATCCTTTGCATAATTACAACTTAATTTAACTCCTAACACTCCCTATTATTAGTAGAGACATCAGTCAGCTTAGCTATGGAAAGAGGAAATCCTTTAAATCAGCGTCATCAATGGAATACAGCAAAAAATCATTGTCATAACGAGCAAGAACAACACCATAATCATAACACATTAACATGTTGTAGTGGCAATCATCTATATCCACTGACAGCTACTGTTACAAGTAACATCAATACAAAACAACTTAGTTAACAAACTGGCTTTTAACTAACACAAATTATGTCAAAATTATCAAGAATTTTTTTAACACAACTAATAAACTAGATATGGTCATTAATACAGCCAATAAACTAGATGTGGTCAGTGAGAGATACATCAGTCTACATATAACAATTTCACTTAAATTGTACTTTTAAACAGAATTAAAATTTCTATGTCATTCTAGGAACACCAACACACACATGCATATTTAAAGAGTTTATCATATCCTCTCCAGGAACACAACTACAGCTCCTAAAATAGCTACACTTACATTGAAACCAACTTCGTGTCTGTGTAACATTTACATGTAATGCATCCAAGCAAGTGCTTCCTCACTCAATAACTTAATTGCTCAATCGTGTATTGTGTAATCTGTAGTGATAACATCACTGGAGGTACCCTTATTTCCACATCTTTTCTATTTAAGGTTAACATGGACACCAGTAGCCAATGTAAAATTTCTTTTGTCTCTTTAAAGTAAAGTGGGTGTTGGTAATTGAATTACAGGTCTGTTTGTTGTTTGGGTGTGATATAATGAATGTACACAGAACTGACTCAGCAATATGAAGACATAAAACAAGTACATTGAAAGAATGGAGTATAATACCTAATGTTTATGTCAACATTATAAACATGAAGATATAAAACAATTACATTGATAGAATGAAACATAACACCTAATGTTTGTGTCAACATTATAAAAATGTATACCATAGGTAAGGTGAGGTGTCAACATCCAGAAAAATTGGTATCCCACAAAGTACATTTAGGATGCCTCTGGTAGCCACTGTTGTTTACATGTACATGTATGTATGTAACAAAGTGAATTAGGATGTTAATTTTCCTTCTATTAACCTGACCTTGTTCTCCTCATTCTCATTGAACTATACATAGTCTACAGCTAACATTTATAATACAGTTAACATTGACATTACTGACGTTACAGTGATGATTATTTTACACGTGTACTTTACATGTAATATAAATCTACCTAATAAAAGAACACAATGCTTTAAATGGATTTATTTTGTTTGGTCTTCATTCTTGTACTCATCCTATCTTCACTTCTCCATTCATAACATGTAGTACAATACTTCATCATTGAATACAACAAGTTCATATTTCCAACAAATACACGCTATTTAGCAATATTAATATATAACATTTTATGAACACAAAGCAGAGTATATAAAGTTAAAGGACAAATATATCAAGCGATTTTATATCATATATACAATACAATTAATGAAGTGTGTGTGGTTTTGTGCGTGTGTGTGTGAACAATCACGTACAGTAATAAAACTAACTCATAACATAATCATATTATCAAAGAGGTCAATGCTAACACAGGATAGTGCTTACATCCTACATTAGACCAAACTTGAAAAAAAGTGGCTAGCTAAGCATTATGTATAAGGACTCTGTACAACCACACAAACCATACAATCCGCTGATAAACAAACAATAACCAGGTGATGTTTCTATGTGCAATAATAAATGGCATGATATCATTTTGTGCTCAGGAAATTACAGTATGCACATGTAATGACAGATACAATTCTATTCTGATGGTACAAGTCTGCTGTGTGTGGTTCTAAAGTCTGCCAGGAACAAAGTAAATAGACTCTCTGCACATTATATGTACATTAATATGAAATAAGGCAGTCCCTATTCATTAGTCATCATAACAGACCAGTTGCACAATAAGCAACTATATGTGAAACAAAATTAATTTGTTATTAAAACTTGCTATAACAACAAATCTCTAGATGTTAGGCAATCGTATTCTTGTGAATCTACATAATATTATATAGTCTATGCAACATGACTTGGCCCTTTGCCCAAGATATAATATTTGAACAAATTACAACAAATTCTGTGTTTTAAATTCCATATATTTTAAATAAACTCAGTGCATGTACACACACACATACACACACGTACACACATGTACACACACACACACACACACACACTTAAGTTATCAAACAGTTATCATATTTCCCTAACTTATTACAACATTACTCTATTGATAACATTACATGACCATGAGTAATCAGAACAGATAATACTGTAACAAAATAATTAGTAATGAGTCATTGCTTTAGTCCCAATAAAATAAACGGGAAAAGGGAATATACTAACATGTGACAACAGGTTTCAATGAAATAATACTATAAATAAGTCCACATTCATACAAAGTTTACTTCAGAGAGTAAGTCAAACTGATTGAACACACCAACTAACTATTATATATACTTGCATGTATTGCTTAATGTGTGCATTTTTTTTGTTTAAATTTTTTCAAGTCAAGAAGAGCTACAAGGTTCATAGGTTATTTTCTATTCTTTGTGGAATACAATAGTTACATTTATCTTTTTCCTCAAGGGAATAACAAGAAACATCTATCATTAAACAAATGTTACTAACATTGATTACTGTCCTCTCTATGCTCTATATGTACATTTGTAATGGCTTGTCATTTAATTTAATCATTTGCTATTAAGTTTAGTATCAAGTCTAACAGAAAAACAACCCAAACTAACTACCCATTTAGCAACAACATTGAACTAATTTAAATACAGAAACAGTTTTATCAAGGGAGTAGCAGACAACACGACTGTTAATGTTTTGTTGATAATGTATCTAGTCTCAAGACAAAGCTGTCTCTTTATATAAAATAATCCCCTTGTGGTAACCATGACAATAGCAATGACCACATCACATGTAGTAAAGGAATAATAATGATATTAACACAGTAGGTGAAATTCTATAGAACCAGAGGAGAAAACCTTATTACCACAAGAATCTGATCAAAGAGCAATACAACATTTGATCATAACTAGATCCAGTACAAAGACAGGTATCAGTATTACAACATTTAAACCCTCTAAAAAGACTATACTCAACCCTATAATATTGGACAACCATTGAGTAACAAGAGAACGTGACTATCGGTAACAATATGAAGATCAATTTACATGAAGGTATTGTCCTGAGATGTCATTGGACCAACAAATTAAATACACACTATCAATAGTACAATATCATATAACACTGATATATCATAGTAGATCAATGTCAAGGAATGTACATGTTCTGTACGTGTGTGTTGGAGATGACACAAGCAATTATAAAGTACAATCACTTTGTAAACATTGGGAGTGTGCCAATAATAAAATGGAGTAAACATTTATATTAAACAGAACAAGGAATTCAATTGCAATCTAAAAATTAAATGTTTAATTGAAATCTACATGTATCTCAAGCTTTTATCGCGTCCATCCATTCAAAATATATCACACCATTTAGATTACTTTAATACACAGGATGTTTTAATAGAGAAACACAAAGTGTTAATGGTTAATGTCAGCAAAAATCAACACCAAACCAAACAACTTAACACAATACTTACGATAACGATATACTAGTACTATTATACACATACTAATACATCATTATAACTTTAATAATATCCTGTGTCTATTAGTTAATATATTATATCGACCAGATCACCATCTCTATTATAACACTTTAATAGTATCCTGTGTCTATTAATTAATATATTATATTGACCAGATCACCATCTCTATTATAACACTTTAATAGTATCCTGTGTCTGTTAATTAATATATTATATTGACCAGATCACTATCTCTATTAATGCATCATTTATTATGTACAATATGGATCCTATATAAATTGTGTATACAACAATGGTGGCACTTGTTGAAGTGATGTTGAACATCATTTATCATCTCCTTACATCTGTTGAGATAACATGTAATTATACGTACATAATCGGCTTGATACATACAACATGACAGATTGGGTATAAAATGTGATGACAAAGTGTCATATTCAGTCTAAGGGGAGTTAGATATAGTGTTACTTTAATAGATGACATTCCATGAATGGTATTAGATAATACGCTATCAAGTGAAATGTAGAGTACATCTCATTTCTCAGATGTTTAAACTTATACTCTCTCTAAGTTTGTAGCGGATGTGTTTAAAGACATGAGATCCAGCTGCAAACTTAATAATATAGTATTATATTCGTAAGCAAAGTTAGAAGGTGCATGTTGTCTTGATCAACTGCTACCATTTAAGTGAAACTTTTTGGAGTATTATTACATTTCATTGGCTTTGATTATGTCATTCAGAGGAAAAGGGTCTTTCATTTTTAATAAGAAATGAATTGTACATGTTTGTGGTTAATTTTAACCCACAGCTAAAATAGTAGTTTTTCCAATTACCTCATTCTATAAATAGATTACAGAAGTATACTGAGGAATACTGATGTAAGTAAAGTAATAATGGACTATCCTATTGCTGGGAGTACACACTCTCTCTCTCTCTCTCTCTCTCTCTCTCTCTCTCTCTCTCTCTCTCTCTCTCTCTCTCTCTCTCTCCTCCCCCTTTCTCTCTCTTTCTCCAGCTAGGGAAATCTTCAGTTAATGATCCAGTCTGATAGAAGACATTGAAAATCACAAACCATATGTCAAAACACGCCACTAATCTTATTAGGCTCACACCTGCACATATTATATCAACAATACAACATGTTTGAATTAGTGACCAACAGTTACACTCTATTATAATGACAGCTGCACTAATGACACATATTAGGTTAAGAACAAATGTGTCCAATGTTAATAATATGGAGGGATAATACACAAACAATTATCAAAATGAATTAATAGTAATATTAAAAAAAAATTCTGTGAAAGGATAATAATGTTAAACAGGAGAGATGTTGCTGCATATATTTCATTTACATTAATACACAGAGCAACCAGATATGAATATCAACTTTAATACACACAAGAGCTTGAGGAAATAAAGGTATTCATATCCTCTCTCTCACACACAAAACACACAGAGGATAAACAGCTGCTATTAATACAGCTGCTGCCCACATCAAGGGTCTCTCAGCATATTATAACAAAGCTGAACTCTTGATTGAAAAGTAAAGTTCAGCACTACAGACGCCACATCAAAAGATATAAACCTGACGCTTGAAAACAGATATATAATATTTTGAAAACAGACGTAAATATAAACAAAAAAAGTTCAACTTAACTAAAATAAACATTTTTGTGATACTGTTGCTATGGTGATTTGTCATGGTAACTATAGCTATTCTTATGAGTCACAATTCCATATATACACATTAGATAATGATTACATTATCTTTAAAGCAGTTCACAGTATACACAAGTTGCATCAATTAACAAATATTGCATAGTGATATTACTACACATCAAATGGTAGCTCCAGAGAGGCACCATGTCAACATTCCTACAAAAGTCAACAAAAGGCTACTTGTCAGAGTTATAACAACATCTTTTGTATACACACTCAGAGAGTTAGTGTTTTGAAAATTAGATGTAGATTTACTTTCTTATAGGTACTCAAGATATGATCAATGCCAATTTGAAGCTGTTTTTTAAAAAAGATTAGCTTTCCAACCCAAGTTGACACTGTTAAAAACAAGAACATTTCTAAAGAAAAAGATTTAATTAAGACAGCAAAAGCAGCTGTTCAATATAAACCAATAACCTGGTATAGTCTGCCAAAAGTAGCATACAATAACACTATATAGTTTATATAGAGATAAGAAACCACAAAACACAGTCACTCTAGTTTCAAACAACACACACCTAATAATACTTCATCAAACACAAGACAACTATAGCAATACAGACAACAACACTAAAAATTGATACAATGAAAGCAAGTGAGGAAGACAAGAGATGTGGCTTCACTTTATTAGGCAGACAGATGAAAATATGCTTTGAAGAGACAATGAGGTTTAGAGCTTTAAAAAGAGCCAGAGGTAAAGGAACATCTATTAAAGCATAGCAATAAACAGAGTCCAACTGTACTAATGTTATATAACAACACAATAGTTGTATAAAACACACCTGGACAATATACCAGCTTGAGGTCAGTACTGTTAGACATAGACGCACACACACAGGATGACCACATTAGACAGTGTGCTCTAAAGCAACAAACATATGGACCATTGACTACCACTAACACAACACTGAGAGATGTCCAACCTTGAGGCACCATAGAAACTAAGTAAAGTACGTTGAGTTTAATATACTGAATTGTGAACATATGTATTTATTACAATGAGTGTTCTCAGTTCAGAGTGTGTCCTTTATGAGAGGATATGAGACAATATTAAGTCGGTCTAGACAGTTGAATATGAAATGTCTGGACATTGAAAGTCACTGTGCTGTCAGAAATGCTTTCAAAAGGTCAACTAGTTGTATAATTGTTTATATCAACTTATATATACATAGCAATGTTTATACAACAGATACAATATCTATTTTTTGCTAACCAATTGGAAGACACATGTACAATGTATAGTCAGACACATGTAACTTGTTTAGGAATTGGAATCACAATTTATAACACATTTATTACTATTTATAACATCCTTTAGTGATAGAAGGACAGAAAAACAAGCATTTAACAATTTGAATCTTTATAGGTAACTGCTTCAACAGTCAAAATAGACTCATCGCTTTAAAAGGAACTAAAGTAGATACACAGGCTTTCTTTACTCCATTTACAAGTATACTTACCTGAATTTCTCACCACAAGGTTCTTGTTTCAATGAAAGAATAATAGGACCAATATCTGGTTCTTCAGTGAAATAATTCCAGTGTTCGTTGCCACGGAAGTGATTTCTATATGAAGACTCTTCCATTGTTCGTAGGTCAAATTGAGCTGATCCTATATCTTTACGACACATACAAAGAGAGTCAGCACCACAGATCTAAGAAAGTGAAAACAACAATTAGCTGATTTTAGTGGATGGGATTACATTCTTGGTGGGCTGAAGAGGGTGGTAACTGGTTGCCATACACTACCCACCCAAAAGCTGTCAAGATAAACCACAATCACAATAGATGTAAAATGAAAATGCAATAGGGAGAAAGAAACTATTAGCGAGTTTATAACTAACATAAAACGGTTAACAGGGTTAACTGTTAAGAAATAACTAAAATGTAAATTAAATTAGAGAGTAAAAAGATGAAACAAGACTTAGAAATACATTCAAGAGAGTAAATGAGTAGTTGCTATGGGGACCAAGTCTAGGCAATAATATCATTGGTGACTGAAATTCTGCTTACTAACGTGCTCTCAGTAGTAAGTTTGATCAACTCATACCTCACATCTCTTCTCAGAGTACTCGATACTCCAACCTTCTGCTGGCTCTATAAACGGACAAAACGGGCCACACTCTTTGACAGCATTCGCACTAGCGCCATTACCATAGGAACTGGTTTCTTCGTAACCGAGAGCATCTTCTACACTGCTGTCTAAGGAGTGCTCTGATAAGATACGGTCGTTAAGGCTAGTAGCGAAGCCTTCCACAAAGTTTCTCGTAACCAGAGTAGGACTGACCAGATCGTCTCTTCCAGAGACGAGTGTGGATCGGATCTTGAGGCAAACTTGTTTGTAGACGCGAAGTTTCTCTAATGTAGCCATGAATACAAACGAAGTACACAAACTATAACTGTAAAACAGGAGAATTTACTGGAGTATATATAATTTATATTATAGTAGCATGGGCAGGCACACCTCACTTTATTGGTGGCCAATGTGGGTGTGGCGATAATACGTCATCAACACATGAGGGGAAGTTGACGACACTATTTTAGAATGAAAGTGATAATGTTTAACATTCATTACGTAGATCGTAGAGTATTAAATAAAGGATAGGACAAGTGGAAATAAACATAGTTAAATTGAGGGACATATAAAGGGAATAATTACTCTAGTTCATTGAGAGAAAGGTCAATGTTAGTATCCAGTTTGTAGAGTAATGAGAAAGTTAATGTGAATCTCAAAGACACGTTTTTGTGGATCAAAGAAGAGTAAAACTAATTATTTTCAGTTTTCCAGTAATCAATCATTTTTTAAATGTAATGAAAAAGACACATATATTACGATTATATTGAATGCCTGGAAGCTAGGTAACCCAGACTGGATTAACAAGGACCTCAATGAATTGAAATATATATGTCAATATTGGGAAGGAGATTGATGCTCCAATGTGTTAATGCGTGGTCTCTCCATTACTTGTTTAGCCACACAATCTCTAAACTAAATATACTTAATCAATATGTACACACTTACAGCTGACAGTTTTTAATAGTGTAAACTTGTGTTGGAAAATTAATGTTGTTAAAACAACTTCAAGTTGGCATCGCTCATATCTTGATAGCCTATAAGAAAATAAATGTAAGTCTAATTTTCAAAACATTAACTCTGTGTGTATACATAAAAATAGAAATGATAAATGACACATTCCAGCTTGAATATAGATATTGCATAATATTGGGTATTTGGCATTTGCCTAATATTACAAAAATAACTTCAACACAGTAAGAATGAATTTTAATACAAATCTCTTTATTATAATTGGAAGAGTAATCGTCTAAGGAACTCATATTATAATTAGCCGGACTTAATTGTAAACAGTTCCAGTTGTTAATCACCAGATACAATTGTTGATTATCTAGACTTCCCATATCTACAATATCAAATGAAATCATTGCCAATAGTATGCAGTGTCTACAGGAAGTATATTTGTTTACTTTAAAGCATTGACTAGTGAGCTTTTTGTTGGAATGTTAGTTTACTTAATGTGTGACCTAAGCCCTTGTAACAATAATGGTACATGTCAGTATCATACTGGAAATTACATCTGTACATGTCTAGCTGGCTTTACTGGAGAATATTGTTAAAAAGCAAGCAAGTTAATTATATATGGCTTCTTTTCAATATTGAACATTAGTTACATGTAATCCACCATGTATACATGGTTCTTGTGTTGATACTAATATGTGTGCTTGTGAAGAAGGCTATGTTTGAATCAATGTCTCTAAAATAGGAACTCCCAACTGTCAAATATATGTGAATAATATTGAAATAACCAGTTTACTAATAGAGACTTCAGGTAATTGGGTATGGCTCTATACACCATTTGTTTTCTCAGCTACTGGAGAAATAGCAAATGTGATGACTATCAATAATGCCCTATCATTAATGCCTATAGTGATAGGCAAGTTGTGATGCTGTCTTTCATCTCTTCTCAACTACAACCAGTCATCTGATGTATTTGGAGGACTTTGTCATTAAAAGGCTTATAATTAAAACCAATAGTGTTGCCTATAACTAACTTTGATATTGTACATATAGTTATTACCATAAAATTATTGCGACTATTAGTGTGCATACAGAAGAGACAGAGATATCTATAATGATATATTATTTTGATACTACATTTAAAAAACTGACAAGAGTCACTTTTTGTTTTCCTTAAATTGTTCCATCTAATTAACATTTAGCAATTGGACATCCATCCAGGAATATAAATCACAGACATGCACAACTTGATCGCTTATTTCTTTCAAACTAGTTCAAATCAGTTATTACACAGTAAACTGTTTACATAATATATAAATAATATATCAGTGTGTATACAATTAACGTAAACAATAAAAGTAAATTATTGTTGATAAATTAATAGACACTATCTTCTAAAATTCAATTTTTTGCCTGTTATAGTTTCAAGTTTTTGACATGATCTTGGAAGTTTCTTCTTATTTGCTAAAAGGATAAAGTCACTCAATAAATCATGATAAGGAATATAAGTAATAAATAATAATACCTCTAAACCAAACTTCTTGTGCACATTGATCTCTTAACCGATCTATGTAGTCTCTGATTACCATATCTTCAATGGCTACTCTTTGATCTTTTTGGGGATAATCTGTCTCAAAAGATTTCTAGAGAGCAAGAGGGCGAGAGAGAGAGAGAGAGAAAGAGAGAGAGAGAGAGAGAGAGAGAGAGAGAGAGAGAGAGAGAGAGAGAGAGAGAGAGAGAGAGAGAGAGAGAGAGAGAGAGAGAGAGAGAGAGAGAGAGAGAGAGAGAGAGTTTAGGTGTTTACAATTCACAAATGGTAGATTACATGTACATATAGTATACCTTCAAAGTTAAATTACCTGTACATAGTAAGTTATACTATGTTGTTCAGTTAGTCGTTTTACTGTATAATATCTAAATAAACAGAAACATTTAAATTATATACAACTAGGGACTATGGACCAACATGCTATAAACCATTTAGGTCTAGTATTATACAACTCTTAACATTGCTGTTATTACCTAGTTCTGTTGAGAGAGTAAGGAATTGTTGGTGCAAAGAGGAAAGACAAGGTAGTAACAAGCAGTGGAATAATAAAGAGTAAAATAATGAAGAGAGAGCCACGCTGCTGCTATAAAATTATGAGAGAGAGAGAGAGAGAGAGAGAGGAGAGAAGAAAGGAAGAAGTAACAGTGGGATAATGGAGGGACAAATGGCAAGACTTACCATACCAACTTGAGGATGATGATGATAATGATCATGATAGTGAGGTCGTCTTCTAACAGTATAGTAAGTACCACCAGGTCCAAATCGATAGAATACAGCTAATTAGAAAGATAAAATGAAATCAATAATAAAAATTTAATCAAATGGCACAAGAAAGACTATGGATATTTCTTCTACATGTTTCTGTGTTTAAGCAGGTATGTAATCAAAAGGTAAGTAAGTTTAATACAGAATCAACATCATGACATTTTATGTCAATACTGACAACAGCTTTTGAGTATTTATGTCTTACTTCCTTCATCATCAAAGGGATTGTCACCAAACATCTGACGAAATAAGTCAAACTCAAAATTAGTTCTGTAAAAATGGCCATGATTGAGAGTTTGAGGATTAAGGCCTTCTTCACCAAATCTATCATATCTTTCTCGTTTCTCTGGATCACTTAAGATATTATAGGATTTACTAATAGCTAGAGAGAGAGAGAGAGAGAGAGAGAGAGGAAGAGAGAGAGAGAGAGAGAGAGAGAGAGAGAGAGAGAGAGAGAGAGAGAGAGAGAGAGAAGAGAGAGAGAGAGAGAGAGAGAGAGAGAGAGAGAGAGAGAAGAGAGAGACAGAGACAGAGACAGAGAGAGAGAGAGAGAAACAGAGAGAGAGAGAGAGAGAGAGAGAGAGAGAGAGAGAGAGAGAGAAACAGAGAGAGAGAGAGAGAGAGAGAGAGAGAGAGGAAGAGAGAGAGAGAGAGAGAGAGAGAGAGAGGAGAGAGAGAGAGAGAGAGAGGAGAGAGAGAGAGGAAGAGAGAGAGAGAGAGAGAGAGAGAGAGAGAGAGAGGAGAGAGAGAGAGAGAGAGAAGAGAGAGAGAGAGAGAGAGAGAGAGAGAGAGAGAGAGAGAGAGAGAGACAGAGACAGAGACAGAGAGAGAGAGAGAGAAACAGAGAGACAGAGACAGAGAGAGACAGAGAGAGAGAGAGAGAAACAGAGAGAGAGAGAGAGAGAGAGAGAGAGAGGAAGAGAGAGTGAGAGAGAGAGAGAGAGAGAGAGAGAGAGAGAGAGAGAGAGAGAGAGAGAGAGACAAGAGAGAGACAGAGAGAGAGAGAGAAACAGAGAGAGAGAGACAGAGACAGAGAGAGAGAGACAAGAGAAATATGATCTATCTAATTGTAACAAATATGATAGTACCTTTAAAAGCTTCATCAGCTCTGGGTGCACTGTTTTTATCAGGATGAATCTGTAATGCTAACTAATGAAATAGAAAATATTAAAATAATAAAGAGGATGTAAAATCTAAAATGTGAAAAATCTTTTTAGAACTACTTATAATACAAAGATAATATATTCTTGTCCTTAAAAAGTCAATAGCTAATATTAAAGGCTCTGAAAAAATTACTTTGTTTTTGTTGTATATCCTCAGAGAAAAACACAATAACTAAAAGTGATGTGTAAACAAACTCTAACTAAACACTAATATAAT